>PVHX01014630.1:0-49631 GCA_004024805.1 Geosciurus inauris | reverse complement strand
TTCTCAAGGAGGACAGTCACTCACCTGCACCTGTTTCCTGAGACTCTGCTCCGGCATTCCCGGCTCCTGCCTTCACATCTACACTCAGGGGACTGGCCCCACCAGCTGGCAATGCTATGGCTGCAAGGCACCTTTCAGACTTCTCGCCTTGGGAGACCCTAACCTTTGGGGCCTGGGTCCTTTACCTCCTTCCCCCCACTTTCTTCCGCAGATGTCGCCCCAATTCCGCTCGAAGCAGCCAGAAGAGCCAATGTCGCCCACGTTCCCATCCTTATAAAATCAAAAATGGGGGAATGTAAGGTAGAAAAGAGCCCTTTTGTAATTAGAAGCCCAAGGCAGTTCCCGCCCCAGGGGGTTCCGCTCCGGAATCTTCCACCTGGGAAACAAAGCCTAACCGCTCAGGTTAGCACATCAAAAGAAGACCGCCACTGCTTATCTGCCCCCAATTTTAGAGTGACCAATCCCTGGCTCACCACGCGGTTTTGTAGTGGGCTCTATAAAATCCCTCCTGCGTGTCCCCCCCCTCTCTTTTTCCTCTTTCCTTCGCCCGGGCGCCCATTCCCCTGAATAAAGGATTTTCCTGGCCGCATGAGGTGTCCGTGTCTGGCTGGTGGATACCCTAACACCTACCATGTGCCTGATGCCGCCCAAGCGTTTCAATGATCCTCCGGGGGAAGGGACAGTATCTTAATTTTGAAATCACTAAAAGGAAAAGCAGAAAACTCACACAGCCCTGCGCTTCATGTTAAAAACTGCTGTGAGCCAGGCACGGTGGCTCAAGCCTGTAATCCCAGCACTTAGGGAGGCTGAGACAGGAGGATCGCGAGTTCAAAGCCAGCCTCAGCAACGGTGAGGCGCTAAGCAGCTCAGTGAGACCCTGTCTCTACATAAAACACAAAATAGGGCTGGGGATGTGGCTCAGCGGTCGAGTGCCCCTGAGTTCAATCCCCAGTACCAAAAAAAAAAACCACAAAAAACTGCTGTGACTTGTGCTACTGCATCCCAGTCAAAACTCTGGGACAGCTGGCTGCCCTGAGCTTGAGTCCATTCCTAATTCGCACTAAGGTGAGAATGGTGACCCGCGTTTGCTCTATCCGTACAGAAGAGGCTTGGAGAAGACAAGCCCAGGGGTAGATTTTCCTGGCATTACGCTGTTGGGAAGAGGAGCAGGGGTGAGCACGGGTGGCTCTGCCTTGGAGTCCTCTGTCCTTCCACGTGCGTCTCTTCAAGGTCTACCTGGTAAGAAGATAGAGCAGGTCTGCAGGTGTCAACAAGCACTGCGTGTGTAAGACAGCAGAGACTCTGCATCCAGGGGGTCTTGCCGGGAAGAGCAGAAGCCCAGCATGTAGGAGCTGAGAACCCACAGATGAGATATCCCCATGACAGCCTGTCCTGGCAAAGTAGCTTAGGTGGTGATGAATATGTAATGCCCAGACTCACGAGACCACCAGAGACCACCAGGAGTCCGATCCTGATGCAATTGCAAAAGGGGTCTTTTATTCAAGCTCAAGCAGGGTCTGCACACCTTCCCCGATGCAGCGGGTAGGGAGGTGCAGCCCCGAGTCTAGGGGAGCAGGGATTTTTATGGATTACAATCGCAGGCAGGGGAGTACCTGCCTTGGTGTTACATGATTGGGTGAGGGAAAGCGTGTGCAGACGGACGGTGGTCTTGTCGCTATAGGATTGGGAAAGGGTGAGTGTGGTCAGTATGAGGTCAGTTGGCCTGTAGGCTGATAGGTTTGGCTATGGTGGGCCCAGATTGATTGGTTGGCCCAGATTGCGAACCGACTCACTGGCGCCAGAACAGTGTGCCATTAAGTGTATTTCAGGAACTGGGCGGGGGCTGCTGGGTTGGGGACAAAGGCCCAGAATTGCAAAATGGCGCAGGCCTTGTCCTCTCAGATACTGAGCACTGTTTTTGGTCAGTTTCACAGGCTTGCATTTATTTTCTTTTTTTAGTCTCCTAAATTACACATATTTCTTCTAAGTCTCCCACGTTCTCGATACTGGGCAGCATGGATTGAACAGTAAGTTCTATGCAGTCAGGGGACACTGACCCCTCACGTCTCATGGTCTGGGCCAGGAGAAAACATTTTAGTGGCCAAAATTACACTGTCAGGCATCACACATACCTTTAACCCAAACTTCACCTATGCATCTCTTGTGCGTGGATAGGCAGTGTGTAAGGTAAACAACAGGCCTCTTGTTCTCAGTTTAGCATCCCTCCCCTAAAAGCCTAAGGCAGCCCCTGCCCCAGGCGGTTCCTCTGCAGAATTTTCCACCCGGGAGAACAAAGCCTGGCCGCCCAGGTTACCTTTTCAGCCACATCAAAGAATATCACCGCTGCTTATCTGTTGCACCAGTTTTGAAGTGACCAATCCATAGTTTGCCACGCGTTTGTAGCGGGGGGCCTATAAAATCCATGCCCGCGTCCCTTCCTCCCTTTTCCTCCTTCCTCCTCCTGGGCGCCCACCCTGTGAATAAAGATCTCCTGGCTGCATGAGGTGTGTTGTGTATGGCTGGCCGGTACCCTTACAGTGTGCACAGTGTAGCCCTGTGATTAGAAGCGAGGGCTCTGGGGCCAGCCTGGCTGAGTTCAGGTGACCACCGTGTCACATACACTCACTCGACCACACACACTCATTCAACCATCATGTGCCTCAGTTTCCCCCTTTGTGAAGAGGGGACACTAATAGTACTTGTTTTATCAGGCATGGTGGCGCAGGCCTGTAATCCCAGTGGCTCCGGAGGCTGAGGCAGGAGGATCGCAAGTTCAAAGCCAGCTTCAGCAACTTAGTGAGACTCTGTCTCAAAATAAAAACACAAAAAGGGCTGGGGATGTGGCTCAGTGGGCAAGTGCTCCTGGGTTCAATCCCTGGCACCAAAAGGAAAAAGAAGGACTTGTTCCACAGGATTGCTGTGAGCACCTGAGTCCCTTAGGACCCCGCCTGGCGTGCTGCAATCCTTCCCTGAGTGTGAAGTGCTCTCGCTGGTGGGTGACATGTGGAGGACCCCACCTGTAGATCTGCATTTTCAGCAGGGACTTGCGCTCTTTCCGTCCGTTTTTCCTGCAAGTGTTCATCGTACGTCAACCGCTGTCTCATAGAGTCTGGGTCGGCGTCTGCTCCTCCTGGTGTTGGGTAGCTGTTTCGTCCCCAGGAATGCCTTCTGATCCAATGCCAGAACTGACCTGTAAAGATCCTGTGGCTTTGCTGGGACCCCTGCCCCGGAGCAGCTCCTCCTGGCTGTGTTGGAGAGTGGTGCCCTAATCTGAGACCCAGCCAGCTCCAGGCTGAACCATGGGCTATTTCAAAAGAGATTTTCTTCCTCAGAACAGCTTAGGCTCCCCGGAGAAGGAGGCAGAGAGTGTGGAGGTCCCCAGATGCTCCCCCACTCCTGTGTCCCCATGGCTGTCCAGGTGGACCACACTGACAGTTGGTCGTCACCCAGTGTGGTGGCTCACAGAAGGGCCCCCTTGGTGTCCTGCACCTGTGTGTTGGCAGGGGCTCAGGGCGCGAGGCCACCACAGAGCTCACCGCCCCCAAGCCCTCTGTGCACCACCTGTGCAACCCCTTCCTCCAGACCCTGGCAACTGCTGGTCTGTGCACAGTGGCCATGGCTTTGCCTTTTCTAGAATGTTCTTTAGTGTGTACTGCTTGTGTGAGGCCCTTTGCATCTGGTGCAACCTGCTCCCAGGGAGTTGCCCTTCCAGGGTGTCACCAGGACCTGGGTGTTCTGTGCCTGGCTCCCTGGTGAGCCTCTGAGCTGTGGGTCTCTGCTCTACTCAGAGGCTTTCTAAAGAGCCTGCTCCATGCAGCACCCGAATTTGGGAATGTTTTGGCAGGAGGAGATGGTTTTCCACTGAACATTCTCATGGTGATCCCAGCCTCAAAAGATCACAAGCCTCCAGTTTCCCTGGCCTCCAGAGGACCCACAGTGCTGCTGCCTTCCCCACGTATGTGGGGCCCGTCGGGGGCCATGGACCAGTGCTCTGAGTTGGCAAAAGCCCCGCAGGGAGAGTGCCTTGCAAGACATCCAAGCCTTCCCTCCAGGTCTTCTCCTTTCCCAGACTGTGTTCACGAGGCCTCCGCTGAGCCCTGAGCGTCACATGTGGCTTCCCTGCAGCTCTGCCTGCCCCTGACCCCTCCTGTCACCGAGAGCAGATCCTGGCTTGCGGTCCTGACAGATGGTCTTCTGTTGAGACTGACTCGTCAGCAGTTGAGCAATGCATTCTACCTGCTCCATTAGCCGCGTGTCTGACTTTGTGGATGACGTCATTCGCAAGTGAAAATCTGCAGCTCAGCACATTGCTATGTAAACATATTTGTCATATAAACACCTGTTTTATCATTTTTTATGACTTTTGCGATGAGCATCTGGTGATCAGAATCCACGTATAGCATAGTGCAAAGGAAATGGGACTTAACCGAGAGATGTTGGGGAAATATATTTTTAATAGCTAATCTTAATTCTAATCTTGAGCTCCCACTCTACTTGAATGATAGGAACTTAACTGCAGGCGATACAGAGATCCCTGGGATGTGCCCAAGTACCAGGTGTAAATAGTGCCAGAGCACCAGGGCTGGGGGGACCTAGTGCCGTGTGCCATCTGCCCAGGGCACATACTCCAACACGGGCACGTCCTGTCTCCCCAGGAGGGGTCCTTTCTGGCACTTGTGGACACACACTCCTGTCTGCAGGGTCCCTTTAGATCTCTTCCTCTGCTTGTCCTTCATTCTTGAGTGTGCAGGAAGCTTCTGGCTGCTCCTGAGCCGTTCTAGAGGAGGAGCTGGCCCAGCTGTCCAGGCACACTAGCTGACCGATTCTTCTGGGGCCTTGCTACCCCTGGGAGCTGACCTGGATCTGCGTTTGGGCCTGTCTTCTGGGTGTGGAGGGATGATCTCGCTGGGCTTCCCAGTGTTGACACAGTGTCTTGCCCTGATATTTTGTTTTTGCCACGAGTCCTTTCAAGCTCAGGCTGCCCTTGAACTTGTGATCCTTCTGCTTCAGCCTGCTGAGTTGGGGATTATAAGCTTGCCCCACCACACCTGGTTTAAGTACCTTTTAAAAAATAAATAAATAAATAACAACCATAGAGACAACAATGGAGTTCTCAGATGAAATGCCTGGAAGTGGATGGGGTGTCGGTGGCGGAACTCGGGAGCTGGGAAGCAGCCTCGGTGCCAAAGGGGACTGGGCAAGCTGGGGGCTGCAGCTGGACGGGGGAGGCCGGGAGGTGGTGTGAAGTGCAGAATGTCAGGCAGGTCCAGAGACCCAGCATGGCGGAGGGCAGCCCTGGGGGAGCTGGCCACCAGATGTGAGAGGAAGCATGGAGGCCAGTTTTCACTGCTCAGGTGGGAGAAGGCTGGAGGCCTCCCTAGGGGCCAGATCCAAACCCAGACAGTGAACAGCGGGGCACTGGGATGTGCTGCTGGCTAAGGCAGCCAGCCCGAGCTTGCTCCTGGTGGCAGACCTCGTGTTGAGCCAAAGGCAAAGGGCCAAGGTGCTGGGCGCAGGGCAGGGGTGGACGCTGAGGACCAGGAAGGAGCCTGCGGCTGGTTCAAATGGCAGACGTGCTTCCCCACGCGTGGCCTCTGCCACGCTGAGGTTCTGCTTTCTGTTCCCCTGCTGCAGAGCGGAGTGCAGTTCCTTTGTTCCCAGGCGGTTCCTCTTCAGCCTCACCCCTGTCTTCCCCGCTGGCCGAATGTGCCAACAGCAGCCTTTCTGTCCAGCTGCAGCTCACACCTGCCACTTCCCTTCTAGTCTCCTTTCTAGCCCCACCCCGCTCTGGCCTGGGGGATTCCTGATACTGCATCACCCGGGGACCCTCGACTCTGCTGGGCCACCTCTGCGGCTTCTCCATGTCCTCCACCTCCGCCTGCCTGTGAGTGTGAGTCTGCTCTGCTCAGAGTGAAGTCTCAGAAGCCAGGCAGAGGAACGTGGATCCCCCGCCCCAAGTCCTGCTGGCGAGAGAGGCAGGCTCTGAAAAATATTTGGAAATACTGGTTTTGTTTTGCTGTGTGATATGTAAACTCTATTTGGTGTTCTGAACACCTCAGTTGGACCATGGCTATCCTTCCAATAGGGATGCACGATTTGGCTTTGCTATTACATGCTTTTTTGCTACATCGTCTCTTTCAGATTGAGGTACAATTGACAAAAAGTGAAATCAACATAAATATGTCAATAGATTAATTTTGAAAAAAACTTGTATGTTCATGAGATCATCACCCAGACCAAGTTTTAGAAATTTTCCATCACCTCCAAAAGTTTCTTCCCCCTTTAGTTATCCCTACCCTCAACACCCAGGGTGTCACAGTTGTGCTGTGTTTTCATGGGGACATCAGAGGATCACCATCCCACTCCCCAGGACCGTCTCTTGAGCCTGCTGGGGAGGTGGAGAAACAGCCCCCCTGGGAGCCCCCAGACTGACACCTCCCAGCATGCTTTGCTGCTGACGCTCCTTCTCACCAGTCAGCATGACTTCCAGATGGACATAGCAGTCTGCTTATTTTTGCCAACGCTTTAACTCCACTGAATCATCAAAGTACAGTAAAGAAAACAGAAATGGCTCTAGTACAATTAGAGACTTTAAAATGGTGTATTAATGGCCTAAACAGCTGCCCAAGCCAGAGAGCCCCTGCTGAACAGCTGCACCTGAAGTACCCTGGGGGACGGGGTTCTCCAGAGACTGCCAGGACGCTGCTCCGTCCTCACCAGGTCCAGCTGCTCTCTTCTTTGGCAGCCTCTAAGACACGGCTCTCCAAGGCCTCTGCAGGCCCTGATGGGGAATCACAGGCTGCTCTGATCGCAGGCCTCTGCCAATGCTGCTCCCTGGCAGTTCCAACATAGGATTCTGGGAACCAAATCCCTGCTCCTTCAGGGTGGAGCAGAAACCTGAGAGTTGGAGCGATGTGGAGGCTCCAGGCTCCCAGGCTCCAGGAGCATGTGAGTGCTGTGCTCCTGTGGCGTCACCGTGGTGTGACCATGTCCACAGGTGAGCCTCCCCACCTGCCAGGTGATGCTGCAGAGGGGAGTGGGAGAGACGAGCGTCCCTGGACAGCAGGACAGCGAGACAGCGGCCCGAGGCTCCAGGGGTTTGTTCCCAGCGTCGCGGATGCCCATGTGGCTCCTCCACCAGAGAGCTTGGCAGTGGGCTTTGAGTAGTGTCCTGCCAGATCCTGTAGGAGCTACTACGATCCTTTAAAATGTTTTTGCCTAAATTCATTAGAATGGGTTCTGCTGTTCAGGGTTAGGGATCCTGTCAGACACCCTTTCAAAGACAAAAAAAATCTAGCTTGAGTGGGCTGCCTTCCCTAGCAGCTGGGAGAGTGCTGTGCAGTTTCCTTAATTCTGGCTCAGGGAGAAGGTAATGGAGAGCAGCGGCACCGTCATAGCCCTGGAGGACAAACCCTGCACCTTGGGGGGAATCTCTGACCCCTGAGCAAGATGGTCTGGGAGAATGGTGTATGCAGAGGTGAGTTTGTGTGTAGAGGGAAAGAGGCCGGCGGAAGGACCCTTGTGAGGTCAAGGTAGGAAAAAAAAAAGGCTCAGCCCAAAACGGGGAGAGGCCAGTGAAGTTCCTCCCCTCTGCTTTAAATTCTTGCAAAAAAATAACCTGATATTCACCAACCAGTTACTTTCCATTGTTCTCTCTCTCTGTTCCCACGTTCCAAGGAAAGTGTCTTTGAAATGACCAGTGCCGTTGTGGCTCTTTGCGTCTGCCCTTCCTGCCCTTCTCTGCTTCTAAAACCAGCCTCTCGCTCAGCTCCCCGGAGCGCCTGCTCTATTTTATCGGATGAAATGTGTCTGGTTCCAGGCTGAAAACAGCCAACTGAGACCATTAAAGGAAGCTGGTGGCAGTTGTGTCCTAGACGCTTGCTGGGCAGGGACATGGTGAAGGGCTGGGGGGAGATGCTGAGGACCCTGTTGAGACTCTCGACTCCACCTGTGGTGCCACCTGGTTGTGCCAGCCTTGCTCAGCAGCAGGCACCTGGGGCAGGGGACGGTGGGGCAGGGGCCAGCTGGGGCTTTGAAGAGAGCTCCCTGTAGGGACACAGGGGTCAGTGTCCAGGCAGAAGGCATGGGAGGGCCTGGAAGCCCCAGCTGTGTCCCTCTCCCTTGGGCGTTTATCTGTGTCTTGTAACATACTTTATGTTAAATGGTCACCTAGGTAAACACTTTCCTGGGTCCCTGAGCCAATTACCCAGCCTGGGGGGAGATCGTGGGAGACCCTGACAAACTGGCTGGTCAAGAAGAGCACAGAGAGTGATTTGGGACAGCATGTGGGCGTCTGAAGCAGAGGGCAGCTGTGGGACTAAGCCCGTGACCTGCAGGGTAGGCAGTGACTCCGGGTTTTTAGTGCCAACATGGAATTGTAGGACAGCAGTTGGTGTCTAGAGAGTGGCGAGGGGCAGATCCACGCATGTGGTGAGGCACGTGTCCTGTCTACATCAAGGTTCTCTTTCCCTTTAGGATTAGGATTCTCCAGAGAAAGAGCCAGTAGGACGGACGGACACACACACACACACACACACACACACACACACACACACGTATTTCTGAGCTCTATGGCTGCTGCCGTGTCAGCTCAGTGTTAGCTGAGGGCTCTAATGGACTCAGTGTGCCTCTGTTTTATTTTATTTTTTTTAATTTACTTTGTTCTCTGTGTCAAGGACAGGGCCTGAGACACAATACAATTTTTGAACGAATGAACAGAAGCTCCAGATAAAGACACTAATGTCGAGGGGACCACCAGAGTGGCCCCTGGAGCTGAGCTGGGCTGGGATGGCTGTGGGTGAGAAGGAGCTGGGGGCAGGAGCCCCGGGCAGGGCAGTGAGTGGCCAGGACTTCGCTGTGGCTTTTGAGTAGGATGAGTGGGAACTGAATCATCAGCCTGGAGATGAGGGTAGGGCTTGGTGGTGAGAGGTTTTGGAAGGAGAAAGAGGGATGAGAATTTGAAACTAGTCTTCCTGCTATTTTTAGTCATGAAACAAGTCAGCTCCTTTAATCCAACCAAAGAGGGAAAATTCATCAGCAAGACCATCAGCAAGACTATCCAGTTGGCATGTCCTCTCCAGAATTCAGACCCTATCTGGCAAAGTTCTTCCTTGAGAGCTTTCCTTTGAACTTGTGTTCCTATCTCCTGATCGTCCTGAGTGTTTGTGGTCTGTGGTAAGTAGCAACTGTTGTTGGAATACAAGAAACAAAACCCACATTTCACAATGCATTCCTCATCCATGCAGAACATCTGACAGGCCGGCTCCTGGCCGGGTGCTGTGCAAGGTGCTGTTCTAGGTGCTGGGGTCAGCAGTGAGCTTGATCCACAGGGTGCCTGGCCTCTGGTACGTATGCATAGTATTTTTATTGCTGCTTTAACGTTTAGCTTTGAGACTCTTAACCCAAGACCTTCTATCTGAAAGAGTACTGTGAGGTGCCCTTGTCATTTACCTGGGTTGACTTACGCTGGATTGGATGAAGACACATGTTTTGAGTAAAAACCCACAGGACAGCTACTACTAACAGTGTCTAGGGTCTCTGCTTAGTTCCTTGGTGAGCACACGGATCTTAAAGGCACCACTGCACAGGATGACTCTGAAAGTGTTTCTGGACCTATGGTCTGAATGTGCCCTCCCAAATAGATGTGTTGAAATCTCACTGTCAAGCATTAGAAGGTGGGGCTGTTGGGAGGGTCCTGAAGGCTTCCCCTCACGATCAGGATCAGTGCCTTGAAAAGAGACCCCTCAGAGTGACTAACCCCCTTTGCCCCATGAAGTCGGAGTGAAGGGATTGTCAGTCAGGAATCAGGCCCTCACCAGATCCCAACCTGCAGGCTTGACCTTGAACTGCGCGGCTTCCAGATCTGTGAGAAGGAAGCCTCCTTTGTTCATAAGCCACCCTCTTTATGGCATTTTGCTAGAGCAGTCTGGAGAGGCGGTCACTTGCTCTATGCAAGGATGCTATGACCACTTCACCTCTAAAGGGCAAAGATGAGGAGCTGCCACAACGCAGCTGTTGTAGAACCTGCCGGGTGGAGAGGTGCTGATGACAAGAGACGGGCAGAGGTGGCGAAGAACACAGCCTCGCCCTCTGTTCTCATCCAAGGCCTCAGGCATGGCTAAGACACGCCAGGGAGGCCGCTGGGATGAGACTGTAGGTGATGCTCTTGGAGATCTTGGCAGCAGGAGGAGGGGACAGGACAGCATTTGGACAGGAGAGAGAGCGAGCTGGAGAGAGCACTGCAGGCATGCCGCTGGGCCTGAGGAAGAGCAAGATGCAGCTGGGGGCGGGGTGGCCCCAGGTGGGGTCCCTGGGCGTGCTGACTCCGGATGGGCTGGTGGCAGGATAACTCCTGCTGCAGGGAGTGCTGGGTCCAGCCAAGGTGAATTTTGCTTTTATTGTGGAGTTGGGTCGGGTCATCAGAACAGGAGCTGGAAAGGTAGTGAGAGTTTCTGAAAGGGGAAGAACTCTGGGGGAAGGAAACCAATCTGTCTGCACTTCCTTAAGCATTTCCCAAAACCAGCTCATTTAATCCCAAGCACCCGTCTGGATAAGGAAACCGAGGATCAGAGAACTCACATTCTCCGTAGGAGTCTCGCCTCTGGATGCAGGTAGAGCAGGGAGGGACCACTCCTCTCCAGCTGCAGCTCTTTGCAGCTCCACATGAGACAGACCCCTCCTTTCCCTCTCTCTGTACCCCGACCTTCTCCTGCCATTCTCTTATTTCCTCTTCCTTTTAGTTCACTTTCTTCTCTTGCCTTTTTTTTAACCACATTCATGATAAATAAGAAATCATTAAATAAAATCAGTTTAAAAAGTAGACTGGTTGAAAATCACAGTTTCTAAAGAATAAGATTTCAGGTCCTCTAGAATTAGAGAAAAGCTGCTCTGTTCCAACTCATACAAAGTCCAGAACATTCTGCTTTTTATGAGTCAGTCATCAAGGGAAGTAGCCTGACATTGATGAAAATGTTAGAGGGGCGGAGGACTGTGAGACAGTGGCTCAGTGGCTTGTTTAGAATGCACTGGCCAGTTCCTGAATAATCTGTATAACTGAGGGAAAGAGTGAAATGGAAAATCTGAGTTTACTAATAAATTGAGTTTCAACAATGTTTGTAAACCAGTTGTCTGACGTCTGGTGCTCCCCCACAAAAAGAAAACGGTTGCAATCTGTCTCACAAAAACCAGCTGAGATCTATTATTTACAAAAATACAAGACAGTACAATAGACAGACCCAAATTATTATGCAACACTTATAACTAGCACAATGGGAATAGTTCACTGAGAGGGACTAAGTTTGAACCCACAGGAGAGAAATTTGAGTAGGAGGGAGAGGTAACTGGAGAATCTGGAGGAGATTCTGAAGATGACCTTTGGACACTGACCAGCAACTCTGGGGGTCGAGTGACAGATGCTGGTTTTTAGGAGGTTGGCAAGGAGATTTCCCGAGTGCCCATCATGGGTGCCACCCAGCAGTTAAGAAGTGTCGTTTGCTCCACCACACGCTGCAGCGCAGTCTCGTGGCAGTCTCTCCACACACCTTCCACTCCAGCACTTTGAGAAAACTCAGCTCACACATCACAAAGGGCTGTTCGTTTGGTTTTTCAGTTCACTTAACCAGATCCCCTTTAGTCCCTTTCATTGCCTGATAAAATATCCTCCTTCAAGTCCTAATTCAAATGCCACATCATTTTAAATCTGTTAACAATATATTAGTTGTTCCTCCTCAGAAAGTACATTTGAAATCATTTTATGTATTTCACGGCTTATAGTCTCTCATTTGTTTGCACATAGTGTTTGTATAAATGTTCATCTACAATATTGAGGTGTAAAGTCCTAATGTGCCTGTCCCAGAGGTGCTCAGTAAATGGTTGACAATGTAGGTAAATTCCACAGGCGTCTGCTCAAGGGTGCCCGAGGCGCCCCAGACCACCTTTGGGAAGCAAGGCTCCTCTGGCTGCCTTCACAATCCCAGCTTTCTTTTCTTTACAGCACACACCACACTGGATATTGGATATGTGCTGTCCATTTGCTCCACCAGAAGGTGTGACCTCTGGGGGCAGGGATTTTGCTTTGTTTACTGCGCTGTCCTCAGATGAATAAATAAACGAAACTGAAAGTCGAAGAAGTACTGATTGTGTTTCAAGACATCGGGGGCCTATCAAGACTCTGGCTCTAATAACTTCTCTGTCACTATTTAGCTGCAGGACATAACGCAGAGCCATTAACCCAAGATAAGCCCCATTTTCCTGTAACATCAGTGATCGTGGACTGTGGGCTGTCTCAGGTTCTCATCCCACGGCAGGCGGAGCAGAAAGGGAAAGGAAGAAAATGGAGTTGATTGACAGGAGGGGCAGGGGGCCGTAGGCCTGAGTGAAGGAGCTGCTGCGGCCCAGAGCAGGAGTGGGAAGCACGAGCCGCAGATACAGGAGTCTTTAAAAAATGTCAGGTGGTGAGGCCTCGCAGAGAGGTGGCCTTGGTGGACAGGAGGCTCCTGGGGAATAGGAACGGGGGCTGGCAGGGTCTGGGGAGAAGGGCAGCGAGCTCCGATTTGCCTCCCTTTCCAGAGCACCTCCTCTCTGCTGTGACTTTGTCAGGGACAGATTAAGCAGGTGGCTCACGTGAGCAAAATGAGGCCTTGCACAGTCACGTTGGCTCTGGAAGACTAGACCCTTCTGCTCCCTGACTCCCGGAATACAGCCTGCAGGACAGTCTGGTGCTGCAAGCTGTTGTCCTCTGGCCGCCTCTCGTGCCCTGTGGGCGCCTCCGGGCAACCCGCCGCCCACGTCCGGGCAGGGCAGTGCCTTTCCGCTCTGCTCCTCCAGCGTCGCCCTGTCGCAGCGTCCCGTGCCCTCGCCACACACTGAGCCCCTTCAGCGTGGCTGCGATGTCAGCCTCACGGTTACGGCTGGTTGGAGCGCAGCAGGGAGCGCAGGCAGAGGTTCCGGAGGAGCCGTACACACTCGTACGCGGCGCACACTCAGGAGAGGGTCATCCAAGCGGCAGTCCTGAACACAAGCCAAGCAGGCTCCAGTTTTGAAAATGGCTTCAAAGCTCGGGCTCTGGCTGCCTTCAAGGCCGCAGGGTCCCTTCGCAACTTAGCAAGGCCCTAAGCAACTCAGCGAGACCCGCATCACAACAAACAGGGCTGGGGACGCGGCTCGGCGGTGAGGCGCCCCCGGGTTCCCCGCACCAAGGACCAGGAACCCGCGCCGACGTCTTGGGGGAGATGCCCCGCACTGCTGGCCGGGCGGCGGAGGGAAGGGCCCCGCACCCCGGGAAGACCGCCGGGCCGCGCCCCGCGCAGGCGCGCAGAGAGCCGGGCGCGGCCGGGACGGAGAGGCCGGGGGCGTGGCGGGGGCGTGGCGGGGGCGTGGCGTGCCGGCGGGGGCGGGGCGGGGCGGTCCCGCTGCGGGGCGTGGCGGGGCGGTCCAGCTGCGGAGTGCCGTCTGCCCGCTGCCCGCTGCCCGCTCCCCGCGCTCTCCCGCAGGTCCGGCCAGGTCCCGTCCGGTGAGTGGCCGGCGGGCCGGGGGCGCCCCGGGACGGCGGCCGAGGCGCAGGGGCGCAGGGGCGCAGGGGCGCAGGGGCGCAGGGGCGGCGGGCGGGACGGGCCAGCCTGGCCGCGCGGACCCCTGACCGCTCTCCGTTCTCTCCGCAGCGCAGCCTCGCCTCCCCGCCCCGCGCCATGGCCCAGGTAAGGGCGCCGCGACCCCGGGCCGCCGGGACTTGCAGAGCCCGCCGAGCCGGAGGGGCCGCGCGTCGCCGGTCCCTGGCCCCGCCCGCCCGGGTCCCCCGCTCGCGGTGGCGGTGGCGGTGGCGGTGACGTGGCGGGCTCTGCGGGGCCTTCCCCGCGCCCCAGCCGCCGACCCTGCAGCGGAGAAGCCGCCGGGCGGTCACGTGAGCGAGGCCAGCTTCCCCCTGGACTTCCGCGAGGTTTTTCGGAAAGTTCCCGAGTTCTGGGGCTGGGCGGGCCCTGGTGTTGCCCGCAGAGCCGCGGGGGAGGCTTCCCGCCGCTCCGCCCGAGTTTCCTACCGGGGGACTGTGGGCCAGGAGACTGGGTTTACTGACAGAACCGAGTTTAAGCAGAAGAGCTGTTAGTCCTGAGTAATGGTCTCGTGGAACGAGTTCTGCACTGCCTTTGCCGTGGGACAGTTTCAGAAGCCCATTGCCTCATGCAGGCGCCTGCTTGTTTCTTTCACTTACTAATATTTATCAAAACTCTAGGAATGAGGAAATAGTGTGATTTATACATAGTAGTCTTTAGAGGTTGAGCATGCTATAACATCTTTTGTGAATAAGATATCAATTCTTAAAAACCCCACCCCTAAACATTTCCCACATCTTGCCAATCTAAATGGCTTGTCAGAGCCCGGATAAATTTCTTAAAGTGTTTTAACTGCCCAAACAATGCGCTCTCTCATTTGTGGTTCACTTTTTATCAGATTGACTTATCAAAATTGAATAAGGTTTCCTGGCCCTTTCCAAGAGAAAATGGGAGGATTAAGACGGGTTAGTGAGTTTATTAGTCTGTACAGTGCCCCATTGTGGCTGCCTCTTTCGCGCTTACGTGTTATTATGAACCAATCCTCATATTACTTCAAGTGGAAAGTTTTGGTTCTTTCCCACAGAAAGAATACTTTTATGTGGAGTTAGCTTTTCTTCCTTGAGGAGGATCCTTCCTGTCTGGATTGTGGGGATGCCTCAGAGAATAATGCCTGCTCACTGGACTGGCCCTCAGATCTCTTGTACATTTCCTAGTGATGTCTGAAGTTTTCAATCGATTCCTTTTCATTACATAGACTGTAGTCAAGGTGGAACAAATGAACACATTTTCCAGATGTAGACAGTAGTAATTTCATTGATATGATAAATCAATGATAATAATCAATGTGCAAATATGCAAAACCAGAGAGAAAGGTGGCTTGCATTATAAATTACACGTGTGATTCCTATCACAGTACAACCACCAGGATGGTTGTAACCAAACCAGTTATCAGTCATGGAAGTTACAAGTCATGTTAAAAAAGGAAGATGCAGTGGTGAACCTTGCTGTAACTTTGTAACAGTTACCTTTTCAAGCCATGGAAGTAAAACATTTGTTAAATTGTTTAAAATAACTGTTTCACTGAATAATTACCACTGCATTAACATATTTGGATTTTGCCATCCTAATCTTGCACAAAAGACAGCTTAGTAACACATGATTTCTGAGTAATACTGGCACAATTAAAAGCTTCACATAGTGGTTGCACCCCACTTTTTATGAAAACATTGGGCATCCAACCTGTGCCGGTTGTGTGGTGAAACATGGTAAGATGGAGTTTTGCTCTTCCTGGTTACATTGGACGATGTGCAGAGGGCCACATTGCGTGATTGTAATTTTACTGTCTAAAACCTGCTCTGTGTCCCAGTGTAACTGCAGGTCAGCTGGAGCCTCAGGATGAGGTTTCAGTCCATTTCATGGAAATACCTTTGGGTGACCTGCGGGGGTGGGAACCAGAGACTTCCACTCCTGGGGCTTCTAGAGTAATGGAATCTGACACCTGAGTCCTCGAGGTGCATGTTTCCACAGTTGAAAATGTATTATTTAAATCTTACTTTTTCTTATTTATTGAAGAGTTAAAATGTAGTTTTCTACCATACTAATTCTTCATGTTCATGAGCTGTATCTTCCATGCCCAGTTTTTTTTTAGATTTATTTATGTTGGGTGCACTCTGCCTCGAAAAGTGTGCAAAAAATCCAGAAATCAGGGGTATATGCAGATCATGGGCATGGCTGTCTTGCTAAGAATTTAACCAGAAAGGATTGATGGATCTCTGCCAGATATCTTGAAATGTATTAATGGAGTAGGTGCATTGCCAAGTCCTTTATATGCATTATTTAGTGCTCATAATACATTCTGGAAATAAGTATTACTGTGTCATTTCATCCAAGAAGAGATATAGGTTGCTTAGCTTCCTTGGTGGTGTGGGACAAAGGAAGGAAGGCACGGGTAGGAACAACAGCAGCAAATACAGATGCTCAGGGAGCGGCAAGGAGTTTGGCTTGGCCTGGCCCCACAGGGAGTGTGGCCTGCTGGAGTGGAGGCCTCTCTTAGGGAGGCCTGCTGGACGGCTCGACAGGAGCCAGACTGGGTAGCGTGAGTTGCTTTCTAGGCAGGAGGGCTGTGAAAGAGTTGTACCTGGGGTGTGCCATGTCAGATTTGTATTTAGCAAAGATCGCCCTGGTGCCAGTGTGGTGGTTGCACTTCTGGGGGCTGTAGCGGTGAGTAGTGGGATGGGAGTTGCGAGAGTGAAGGAGAGGGAGGACCATGCAGGAATCTGTTGTCGTGATCCTGGTGAGACCCCGAGGACTTGAACCAGGCAGTGTCTGGGACTTTAGATAGGAGGGTCCTGTGGGAGAGGTAGGCAAATTTGGCACATGGGAGGGGTGGCGGTAGCTGGGAAGGGTCAGGCAAGTGTCAAGGTGACTGGCTGGTTGGCCTTGATCTCATATATATGTGTATACACACACATGTACACACACATTTTATTTTTTTTGAGAAAAGAATGCAGGCTTGAGGCAAAGAAGAGATTTTTAGAAATAGACTTGTTGAATCCGAGTTCCTCATGAAACATTAGGTGGCGCTGAAGTCAACAGAGTCTTTGTGACCTCTGCGTCCTCCTTCATCTCTGTAGAGCCATTTGCTTTGCATGATTCGTATCTTCCTATTAAAAGAACTTGAAGCTGGCTCACTGTCTGTGCCAGGACCAGGAGTACTCTTCACGGTCGTGCTTCTTGTTGAGAAGCAGAAGGAAATGAAGTTGTCAGTCTGTGCTCACTCTGGCGCACTGGAGTGACTGCACTGGTTAGCTATAGGGCCTTTTTTGCAGGGAGGTACTGGGGATTGAACTCAGGGGCACTTGACCCTGAGCCACATCTCCAGCCGTTTTTTGTATTTTATTTACAGACAGTCTCACTGAGTTGTGTAGCACCTTGCTTTTTGCTGAGGTTGGCTTTGAACTTGCTATCCTCCTGTATCAGCCTCCTAAGCCGCTGGGATTACAGGTGTGAGCCACTGTGCCCAGCATCTCTAGGGCTTTTTAAGTGCTGTGTGCAGAATGCCCAGCTGAAGGGTTGGTCGGTCAGGTCAGTAGGGGCGAGCTCCTGGGAGGCAGAGCCTCGCTCACTCCAGCAGGCTCAGGGCACTGCCCTCATTCCAGGGCAGCCCTGAGAGCGCACAGCTGACCTTTCCATTTCACAGGTGTTTGCCAAGGGAAGACATTCTCACACTGTCAGAGGTTTAGGAAACACAGCGATAAAGAAATGCACAACAAAGATTTAAATCTTAGTAATCTTCATTTTGTTATCAACAATTCCCTTTCCCCTGCCGTGTGAACAGCTTACTTTACAGTGATGCATTTCCCCTGACCTTCAGCGTTAAGAGGTCCAGGGTAGGAGGGCAGTCGGTCACAGTGGGCAGAGGCAGAGGCAGGGAGAGGAAGTGGGAGGAGGGAGCAGGGTGTGCAGACCACGGGCGAGGATGGGGTGGCGCTCCACTCTCTGCCTGCTGTGTCTGTGGCCTGCATCCTCTGGGGCTTCTCTGGTGTTTGTTCCACTGTGTGGCCCAACACCGAGTCCTGTCACGCTGGACCTGCCGCCTCTTGCTCCGCTCACTTCTCCATGGTGCAGTGATTAAGTACTTGTGTTTTTCACCTGTGGGACCCATTCTCACAGGGGGCACTGGGGCCTCTCGTGTGACTGGCAGGTGGGACATGAGCTGCTCTGGGGGGTGTCAGGGGGCAGTGCTCCTGTATCCCCACCGCTGCAGCAGCCGCTTTGGCCCCTGGAAGCCCGAGGCTCTGAGCGCAGCTGCTGAGCCCAGTATTTTCTCCACGATCCATGGCTCCTCTTGGGCAGCCCGGGATGTCGGGGTGTCGGGTGCGTGTGGAAGCAGTAGTTACCCAGGACCAGAAGACAGACTTAAGGAGGGCCTCACACTCTTCTGTGCTTTCAGGGGAGCTTTGTTTAGAAAGTTCCAGACAGGTGAGCATGTTCTCATCTTTAAGCTTCAGATTGTTGTTTACCTGTTATTTCCCTGTGTCTAGGAGAGTAACCCTTCCCTTGCTTTTTGGCTGATTTTATTCATTTTCTTTTGGCATGCCTAGGCCTTGAGGATAAAAGAACTGTTTAATTTAGAGTGGGAGAAAGCCAACAGAATTACAGAGCTGAGAATGGGCATTTTGGAAGCTGAGAGATGAAGAATGGATTTTGTTTTGGCCTCTGTTGTCCAGGAGCTTGTGGTCCTCCTCCGGTGAGGCCTTGGTGGGGAGGTGGGTGGAGGGTGAGCCCAGTGGAGCAGGGACAGAACTCCTTGGAGGCGGAGCTGGCCCAGCTGCAGGGCAGGGCTCCAGGGAGCCCTGCGGCCCTCGGGAATGAGTCCTGCAGAGCCACATTTGCCCTGCAGACAGGATGTCCCCACCAGGTTCTGCCCGGTGACTCAGCCTGTGACTCATGTCTGGCTCCTTCCCACCATACGTGGCCTTGCTGGCTTCAGCAGAGACTCAATTGTGTGGAATGCACAAGTGTTTCACAATTTCTAGAAAGCTCTTAAAAATGTGACCAGCAGTTATTTATTTCTTCATAGCTTATGGCTAAGATTCTTGAGGACCTTTTTCTCTTTTCCTCTTTTACCTCGTTTCCTTTAGTCCCTAGGGTCAGATACATTTTATTTTTTCTTTCAGGCAAGTAACCTCTCCCTGCTCTAAACCCCCTTCTCGACTGACAGTTTCTATGTAACCTATGAACCACAAACCACATCAAGTTTTGTTTCTAGCCGGGCACGGTGGGTCACGCCTGTAATCCCAGCACTTAGGGAGGCTGAGACAGGAAAATCACAAGTTCAAAGTCAGCCTCAGCAATGGTGAGGCACTAAGCAACTCAGTGAGACCCTGTCTCTACATAAAACTCAAAATAGGGCTGGGGGTGTGGCTCAGTGGTCGAGTGCCCCTGAGTTCAGTCTCCAGTACTGATAAAAAAATTTTCTTTATTTTTTTAAAGTGTGTTTTTAAAAGCACGTTTTTATAAACTGTTGTTGCAAAATGAGGTTCCACTGAGGTAGTCTGTCAGTCTCCCCCCCAGTGCCCTGCCTCCAGGGCCCTATGCCACCCAGACTCCTTACCAAATCCAGCAGACCCTTTCACCGTGCCCCTCCCTGGACGCCCCCATGGTGTTAGACGCTGCCTCTTCCTTCCTCTGGGAACACGTTTCCCCTGGTGACTGCACGTCCCCCTCTGAGCAGTCTCCCCTCGCCTGCCAGACAGTGCGGCACTGTTGCTAGGGACCCAGGGGCCACCGTCCCCTGACTTGAGTCAAGTCCTGGCTCTGCCTCTTGCTCGCTGGAGCCCACCCTGGTGGTTCGTCAACCTTTTGAAGCCCACTAGCCTCCCTGTCCCACGCTGGAGTCTCCCCCAGGAGTCCCTGTCTGCCACTGGTCCCGTGGCCTCCTGTCTGTTTCCCCTGAGGCTGCACTTGATGGGGTCTGCTGCTGCTGCTGCTGCTGCTGCGTTTGGGTTGCGCTTCCCTCCTGTCTCCATCTTGCCCAGCCCATCCTACTGTTCCCGCTGCTGGAGGCCTGGCACCTGCTGGGCTGGTCGGTCTTCCAGTGGCTTGCTGTGGCCACAGGTGGAGCCTGTGTCCTGGGGGCTCTTGTCCTCTCCTCTCCCCTTGCTGGCTTCTCTGTGCACCTGCCTGTGGTCTCTTGAAGTTGCCCTCATCTGAGCTGCGGGCTGTCTCCTTCTCCCGTGCTGCTGTGCATCCTGAAACATACCCTGCAGGTCTCTGCTTTTCTGATCCTGGCTGCAGGCCTACAGGCAACTTTCCAGACAGTTTTTGGAATTTTTGGTCCAGTTTTTTCTCTCTGACCCCTCCAGCTCAGTCAATTTATGTGCTCATGTTACCCTGCTCCAGACTAGGTGTGGACGCACTCTGCCGCACTTCTACCTACACACCTGCCATTTCTGCCTGGCTTTAGGCAGCGTGACTTGACTTTCTCCTGGTGATCAGTGTAGTATTGGCACGGGGAAGGTATTAAAGACGGCTGTTGCACTGTTGGGTGAGTGAATAAGCAGGTGGACAGCAGGCACGGTCAAGACCACGCTCTGGCGGGGGAGACCTTCACCAGTTCTTACAGCGATCTTGACGGCATCTTTAATTCATCTGAAATAGTTCCACCAAACAGAACTACAGTGTGGCTTGGGAGAAGCCCCTTGCTCCCATGCTGTTTGAAGGAAACAAACACGAATGCTGGAATCTTAGCGGTTCCTCTCCTGCCCACGGCTCCTTAGGGTCACATTGGACTATGTGGGATCACCATGATCCAGCCACTCTTGTGGGGTGATGCGAGCCACAGACCTGGTAAAAGGGAACTTCGGAGCCGTGCATCTGCCTCCTCAGTAGGGTGGAAGGGAGGCGGCCTGGCCATGGGCCCTCTTGGTGGGAGGGACAGCTCTGACACAGCTGTGGGGCCTTGCTGCCCCTCTGTTCCTGGTTGGCCAGTGTTTGCTTAGCTGAGGGGTGGAGGGAATGACAGCTGTGGGCCGGGCGTCAACCTGGGGCTGCCTGCCATCTCCTGGGCTGCCCGCCTTCTCATGGGCTGCGTTCTTGGGCCTCTGATCCTAGCTCTTGCCGGGGTGGATCAGGTCAAGAGGTCAGGTTTTCTTGGAGGTTTCCTCCTAGCTATCCATTCAGAGGGAAGAGCAGGGTCTCTCCTTGAACAAGAGGAGGGACTGCTGTTGAGAAAAAGTGATTTTGATGCTTTCCTGAGTGTGTTGGAAGACCCAGCCGCGACTGCTGTGACCCCGTCGTGGCCCTGGCAATGGAGACCGAGGCGGCTGGGGATTTGCAGCTGAACAGCAAGGGGCTCAGTGGAGGGAGCTGGCCAAGAGGAGGCTTTAGGTGAGAGGATTCTTGCTGAAGGCAAGCCAGCGTGGTCAGGTGCTGAGCGCGGGTCGGGGACGTGGATCAGCTGCGGCATGTGCCTCATGCTTCTGGGTTGCTGTGCCCCAGCTCTGTGGACTGTGGCTTAGGAATGAACAGACATTGTTGCTGGGTTCTGGAAGCTGGAAGTGTGTGAGGTCCAGGTGAGGCGTGGTCAGGTTCTGGGAGGCTCTGCTGCAGGTTGTGGGATGCCCTTGCTCTGCTTCTGCTGAAGAGGAGAGAGAAGCCAGCTCTGTGGAGACTCTTGGGGGACACTTACCCCGTCACCTGGGCCCTGCTCTTGTGACCTCTAATCCTATCATAAAGCCTTGCCTCCTGGGACTACCACATCGAGGAGTAGGGTTTGTTAGGAAAATCTGGGACATTCAGTCCTTAACACAGGTGGTCAGAAGTCCGGGGTGGATCCTCCCTAAATGGCCTTAGCAGGGTCCTTGCCACAACAGAAGGCAGAGGAGGCCTGGGCCTGGCCTGATGGACAAGAGGGTTTAGAGGAGCTGTCCATGCTGTGGCCAAGGAGCGCCTTGGTCATGTCCTTGGGCCTATGAGGAAGCGCGTCCAGGGCCTCTAGCTGGCCTTTTGGGCTGGGTGCCACCTTTACAGGAAGTGTGTCCAGGGCCCCTAGCTGGCCTTTGGGACTGGGTGCCACCTTTACAGGATGCGTGTCCAGGGCCCCTAGCTGGCCTTTGGGGCTGGGTGCCATGGAAGTTCTTCCCCAGGGTGCTCTCTGTTGTATCTTGAAAGCTAACTGGTGTTCCGGTGTTGTTGGCATAAGGGGACGTTTCCTCCTGCAGGTAACTGAGGCTTTGTGCATTCATAAGAAAATACATTGTGATCCCAGTAGGTATGCCCCTCCCTCCCTCCCCACAGCTGTTTGTTCCCTGTTACAGTTGGTACCTGTTGAGTTTGAAGGACATTGTTGGTAAAAAGAAACAGCGTTGGTAAAAAGAAAACAGCGAGAGACTCTTATAGTCAGATTAGCTCTGTGGCTTAGTGTTAGTAAAACCTCCAACTCTAATTAGGTCTAAAGGATCTAATGATCTTATGAACAGTTTTGGAAATATTGTGATTATTAAAACCACTGTGTACATGACGAAGTAATATGTATCAGGAAGCCTGGAAAGAATGTCTTTTTTTTTTTTTTTTTTTTTGGTACTGGGGATTGAACTCAGGGGCACTCAACCACTGAGCCACATCCCCAGCCCTATTTTGTGTTTTATGTAGAGACAGGGTCTCACTGAGTTGCTTAGTGCCTCGCCGTTGCTGAGGCTGGCTTTGAACTCGCGATTCTCCTGTCTCAGCCTCCCAAAGTGCTGGGATTACAAGCGTGAGCCACCACGCCCGGCAAGAATGTCTTCTAACATGCTCTTCTGGCACATGAATTGCCAGTGTCTGTTCAGGCCTTGCCAGGTTCTCTGAAAGTCCCTGTGAGTGCAGAGGAGCAGGACGTGGTGAGAACATGGAGAGAGCCTTGCCTAGGATTGAGTGGGGGCAGGCCTGCGTGCCCCTGGGGAAGCTGTGAGGGGACGTGGCTGCAGGGACGGGCCTTGGAGGCAGGAGGGTGGGCGGAGCCCAGGGGAGGACAGCCAGCTGCACAGTGAGGCTGCTGGCGTCAGGGTAGCCCACGCACTGAAGTGGTTCTGCCGCATACTGTCAGGCCTTGGCCAGATTCCCGTGGGGCATGGGTGTCACCAGGTGGTGAGCTCGTTGGAGGTGGAGGTGCCATGCAGCGGTGCTGGCTGTCGCGTGCTGTGCACTTGGTGGGACGTGAGTAACTCCACTGTGCTTGGTCCCAGGCTCTCAGAGGCACCGTGACCAACTTCCCTGGATTCGATGACCGGGCTGATGCAGAAACTCTCCGGAAGGCCATGAAAGGCCTGGGTAATCCTGCCTCCTTTTCATTCTAAAAAAAATGAAAAGATTTGAAATTAATAGAAGAGAAGCTCCACAAACAGAATTGTGCCGTGGGTCCCCAGGACTGAGCAGGCCAGAGAATCCAGCACACCCGCAAAGGGGCCGCTGGGCCAGTTCCCGTGCTGAGTCTTTCACGGAGACCCTTTTCCCTTGTTGCAGCCTCTTTTCTGGCCGCTTGGGGAGCCCTCAAGGCCTGTGTGGCCTGTGTGGTCTCAGGGCCTGTGTGGCTGATCCCTGGAGCTGAGCTTCCTCCTCACCTGGGTCCAGTGCTTCCTGGCCTGGCAGGGTCTTCCGTGTCCTCCCAGCCTCTCTCAGACATGTCCCCGGTTACGCTTGGCGTGTTCTCTGCCGCAGCCGGGGGTCTGCTGTTTGTGGAAGCCCGTGTTTTCCGTCACTGAGCTTTTCCCCGGCCCTCGGAGCCTGCCCCTGCTCCAGACCCTGCCTTCCGTGGTTCCCCTGCCCCCCACACGGCCCGCCTCATGGTGTGGCCATTCTGCCTCACGGCTGCTGATTGCGTGTGACTGGAAGCCAGGTCTCTCTGCTCTGTCTGCCGTACCCTCCCACACATTGCCCTGTGCACAGCTGTTGTTTGAATGACTCTTTCTTGTCTGAAAAACTCCATTTTGTTTTTAAGAAGTCAAGAGTATTTTTCTATCTACTTCAAAACATGTAGGAGCAATGTTTATAGGAAGTGGAACGTTTTATATATTGATATTTTACTTAATAAATCATTCAGTAAAACATACAGAACATTTTCTTTGCTCACAGGCAAAGGGAGGGAAGGGAAGTGGCTGGGGAGCTGTCCCAGAGGCCATTTGAGGGCGCCCAGCCTAACGTCAACCTTGAATTGCAGGCACTGACGAGGAGAGCATCCTGACTCTGCTGACATCTCGCAGTAATGCTCAGCGCCAGGAAATCGCTGCAGCGTTTAAAACTCTGTTTGGCAGGGTAAGACCGCTTCATCCCAAGGTAGAGCAGAGAGCAGCTTTGGGTCTTGCAGAGTGTGTGCGGAGCCTTCCCTCGTGTCTGTGGAGGACACCAGCACACAGGTCTCAGCTCCTACACACAGTGACACAGGGCATCCTCCTGGGGACTTGAACCAGCTCTGGGTCACTCACGAGCCCTGATGCAGCACGTGGGGTGTCAGTGAACCCACTACGTGCACAGGGAACGGTGCGAGAGGAGCCTGTGTGCGTCGGGGCGGACGCAGGCTTCTTTCTGGGCATTTTCTGCAGAGGTTGGCTGACCTGGCAGGGGTGGGAACTGCATGTGCGAGTCTGCAAGGCCGTGGTGTGACATTCTCCTGTGAACACTGTCACCGACTGCCCTTTCCCCTGCTGTCTGAACGCCCCTCGCTGTTGGCGTGCAGCTCCCATTGCCTGCCCTCCTGCAGCCCATCCTCCCGTGCTGGGCTGTGGGTGCCACCGTGTGGCCTCTGCCGTCCCTCAGCCCGTCCACTGCCACCCCTCTGCGCTTGCCTGGCGTGGGCCTCTAGTGCAGTGAGCTCTGCTGCGACAGTACATGTGGGTGCTTTCCTGGTGATCTTGATAAATGAACTTTTAACTAGTTGATCCACGTGCTCTTATTTGATTGACAGTGTGAATTAAAATTTTAGATTAATCACAGAATGAATGAGGGCATGCTTCAGTCTGTTACTCTGAAAGGTCACATTTGTCATTTCAATGTGAAACGTGATGCAAACGAAGAAAAAGTATCTCCCCTTCCCTTTCCTGGCGCTAGGGAGGGACGCAGGCCATGTGCGTGGTCAGGTGCTCTGCCCTGAGCTGCGCCCCCGCCCTCAGAAAGTGTTGTGGGCACTGCGTGCAGGTCCCTGCGGCTGGCACTGGAGGAGGTGCGGCTTCTCATGATGGCGCACACGACTCTGCGCAGCAGCTGTCCTTCAGTAGGCACAAGCATGAGCTCCCCATGAGGGTCATGTCCTAGGGCGTTCCTGGATACCCAGAGGAAACGGCATGCTAGGCTAACTTTTACCCTTTTAAAAGACACATTTATGATTTTCTTGGGGAATTTTTATAAAGATACATGTGTTTCCCAATCCTATTTTTAAATGAGATACTTTTAACCTACTTTTTAAAAAAAGCTCTTGAAATGAGGAAATGCAGCTCTAGAAGCCTGTTGGTGCTCAGTGGCCTCCCGGGGTTGAGGCCCTGGCGGGAGCGCACTGGGCTGCGGGGTTCACCGGGCAGAGGCCCAGGTTCATATTTGGGAAGAACCTCCTTAAACTTCTGTTTTCTGTGAGTTAGGATCTCCTGGATGACCTGAAATCAGAACTGACTGGAAAATTTGAAAAACTGATCGTGGCTCTGATGAAGCCTTCCCAGCTCTACGACGCCCACGAGCTGAGGCAGGCCCTGAAGGTGAGGGGCTGCGGAGCCGTGCCCTCCGTGCGCCTGCCGGGCACCTCGGCGTCGTGCCTGTTGTGGCGACTGACTTCAGCGGGGGCTGCCTGTGGGAGGAGCTCCGGGAGGTGCTAAGAAGTAGAGCGGGGACAGAAGGACAAGGGTGACCTTCATCACTCTGCATTCTTGAGCTCTCCAGTACTGGCTTTTAAAAATTTAAGGTTTTTATATTTTATTTCCATGCCTGCCTTCTGATTTTGAGGAGTGTTTCAGAATGATTGTTGATGAAATATTTTAACTCTTTAAACAAAAAATAGCTTGATTAGGGAATAACGAAGTAGCCGGTGAGCTTGCTGTAATTCAGTCGTGGCAGAAACGGAATGTGTTCCTGGGCTGGGGCTTGGAATGCGGCACAATGTGACTGCATGGGGACTTTTGTGTAGACTATTGGGACAAGAAAGAGATGGTTAGCAATCTGAGTTTGAGTGGGAAATTGAGATTTAGCCGGAAGAAGATAACATGGCTCAGGAGTTCTGACTTTGAGAGTGGGAGGAAGAGACTGACTTAGTTAGGAGCTCATTTATTCTGACTCTGGTGTAAGCAGAGCGGTGGGTCATTGAGGAGGGGGCTTTCTCAGGCTCCCTCAGAGTGCCAGCAGCAGCTGACGTTCTTCCAGAGGATGAGCCGAGGTTTTTTGGTGAAGAAATAGAAATAAAAACATAATGCTTAAGAATGCTAGCTTTTAAAAAACTTAAGTTTAGCCAGTTGTTGCTTTTATCTCTAATTTTGTGCTATAAATATGATTTTTAAAAGAAGAAAAAGAAAAGTAAGTAATGTTATTGTTCAAAAATGCAGAAAGTAATTTCCTTTACGCGCACAGATAGTTCCTAAATGCTGAGAGCACAGTGGCTGTGGTCACTGTGTTGGTCAGCGTCCGTGCGGTGACAGGCAGCCTGAAGAGGTTGTTTGGCTCATGGCTTTAGAGGGTCCACTGCGTGATCTGGTTGAGCAGTGCATCCTGGCAGGAGCTCGTGGTGGAGTGAAGCCACTTACCCTGAGGCCAGTGGGCAGAGAGGGGCCGGCGCGAGGATCCCGTCCCCCTCAAGTGACCTGAGGCCTTCCCTGGGCCACCTCCTGGAGGTTCCACCAGGGAGGTTCCACCAGAACCTTTAGCACAGGGGCTCTGGGGGACATTTAGGCTCCAAGCTGCCGCACTGCCTTCTGTGCAGAATCTCCCTGTGGCTCCATGAGAAACTAAATTCGGGAGCAGAAGTTGACTTTCTGAGGTGCAGATTGAGGGTCAGTTATCGCCCACACGCATTCACGTTTCCTCCTGTTTCAGTTCCATTAAAATATTTTACCATGAACTGTAGTTAGCTGATCACATTACAAGTTGCTAATCTGTGCGACCGTTTATGTGTATGTATGCACACGTGTGCACATGTACGTGTAGACCAACACACCTTGTTCTACACGTGTGCACATGTACGTGTAGACCAACAGACCTTGTTCCACATTAGACAGAAAGAACAAAAGATAAAGCATAAGATTATCTGTGGAGAGAAAACTAACTTGCAGTTTCTTATCTCTGTAGCTAGTACAGCTTGTATACAGAGAAGTCCGTGTCATGTTGGAGAATATGTACTTACATGATTTGGGTAGCATCTATTCTGGCAGAATACTTCCTTTTTAATCTTACTGCTGACATGTTTTCTCCATTAAAAATGAATCTCCAAACAGGGAGCTGGTACAAATGAGAAAGTGCTGACAGAAATCATTGCTTCAAGGACACCTGAAGAACTAACAGCCATAAAGCAAGTCTATGAAGAAGGTGCGTACCTTGATGGACGTCTCGCCTTTCTGTGCTGTCACCTCTCCATCGGGCCCACTGGAGCAGCCCTCACAGATGCCGCAGGCAGGCACTCAGGCTGTTGAGTGGTGGACAGGAGGACCTGCGACTTGGCTGCCTTTCTTCTTCAGTTAAAATCCTGCCTTTTCACCTCTGTTTTGCATAGAAATGGCAACTGATAAAGGAACTATGCAGGTTAACTTTGGGGTTAACTTTAGGGTACATATGAATAGCTTTTCTTTCTTCAAATGCATTCAGTTCTGTGTTAGTAGAAGTGGAGTTATCTCAAAGACAGTTGGGAACCTGGGAAAAAAAACCTGAGCCCTTTTCCAGATCAGAGTTAATAAAAATGGTTGAGTAAATGTGTTTTGTTTAGCTAATGGCAGTGCTGGGGTACATACTCTGCATTTTGATTTTTCTTTTTAGCGTGCCTTCCTGTTTTGGGAGAAAGTCTGTATCCAGCCCAGAGTATCTGTAAATGGAATCCAGTGAAGGAAAGTCAAGGCAGGGAGTTGTTTTTTCCTGAGGGCAGACCTTCCTCCTGACCCAGGAGAGGAGGGCCAGGCCTCCAGGCCTCAGCACAGTCCCCAGACTCCTGCCCTGGGCTAGGGAGGTGCAGCACCATCCTGGATAGTTTGTTGGTCTTAGAGGTGACTGTTCACCACCAAGTCAGTGTGTGGGATGTGGAGCAGCTGACCAGTCAGCTTTCGAAGGCGCCAGGTCTCCTGCTGCTCTCACAGTGAGATGGGACAGTCCACAGAGGCAGAGGCGGTGTCAGCCTGCAGCTCTGCCTGGTGTGGTGTCCAGCTCTCCTTCTGGGGTGTTGACGGTGATAGCTGAGCCTTCTGTTGCAAATGAGAAGTGAGATGCTGCAAGGGACAGCAACTGTGGCCTGTGCTACTCAGCTGTGCCCTTGAGCACCCTCTGCTCTCTGTACTGGCTGTCACACAGGTGTGTGCTGACACAGCTGCTGTCCTCAAGGAGATCGCATGCAGCCTGAGGCTCGGGGGGCGTGGCCTAGTGCAACTGTGGTGGTTGCAGGATGATCCCTTTCACACTGAGGTCACATGCGAGAAGCTGTTAGCATCCGATGCTAGGGAGGCTCCTGGTGCAGATGTGACACTCAGAGTTTCAAGCTGGGCCACCTGACAGCTGCTGAGGAATGATTCAAGAAAATAGGATGTGCACGCGCGCGCACACAGGCACACAGACTCAGGAACTCGTTCAGCCTTAGAAGGGGACTCCTGCCCTCTGTAGCCGCAGATGAACCCGGAGGGCATCGTGTTAAATGAAACAAGCCAGGTGCGGGAAGACGGTGTGGTGTGAGCGCAAGTGTGGAACACGCAGGGCTGGGCGGGGAGGGGCGGCCAGGGTGATGGGGGCAGCCGTCGGCAAAGGGCACCGTGTTTCATTAGGCAGGATGAAGAGTTCTGGAGGTGTGATGTGCAGTGTGTGACTGTATCAACAGAATCCTGTTGTGGACTTGCAGTTGTCTAAGAAAAAGATGTTCTCACGGCTCAGAAAGCTGCGTGAGGGATCAGTTTGTGGTAATCGCTTCTAGAGAACATCAGCGTTAAATGTCTAGACACTTTAAATGTACAGTTTTCCTTTGTCCTGCCACTCAGTAGAGTGGGTGCTCGGCTGGGAGGAGGTAAACAGGCATTTTTGGAGCAGTGCCCCGTCCTCAGAGGTGTAGACACTGGAAGGGGAGAGCCTGCCACCGCGAAGGGGCCGTGTCCATGGAGGAGACAGCTGACTAGCGAGTCGGGCAAGGTGGGGAGGTTTGCATGGCGGGTTGTGGATCCGGGCTTGGTTCCGAGCTGGCTGCGGAGCATTGAAGCCACAGCGGAGGAGGAAGGGGGTTTGACCCCAGCTGCGTGTGGGCAGGTGAGCTTGGGTTTGGGACTTGCAGCCCCACCGGCTCGATGGGAGGTGCCAGGGGTGTCAGCCCGAGAGGACAAGAGTCCTGGTAGGATTCGGTGGTGAGTTATTGGTGGGTGCTGGAGTAGAGGAAGGAATCACAGATTCCTGCCAGGTGTTGTATTTGGGTCACTGGTGGAAATAAACATAATTTTGGGGGGGGTCTTTTATAATAGGAGTTTTAGGCTTTTGAAGTTTGCCTGCTTTCAAGTAATGATGGAATATTGTAACACCGTAGAGTGAGACCGCTTTGCTCTCCCTTCTTTTAATGTGGCAGTGCATTGCAGTCACACGTACTCGTGGGCGTGGGGATGTTCACGGGTGCCTGGGCAGCGCATTCTTCATCTTGGTCCTTGGTGCTTCCTCCCCTTTCCTTTTTTTTTTTTTAATATTTTTTTTTAGTTGTAGGAGGACATAATATCTTTATTTTATTTATTTATTTTTATGTGGTGCTGAGGATCGAACCCAGTGCCTCACGTGTGAGAGGCAAGCGCTCTACCACTGAGCCACAACCCCAGCCCCCTCCCCTTTCCTTATATGAGCAGCTGTTTGGGAGTGAAAGGGCTTGTGGACTCTGCAGATCCTGCTGTCCTCTTTCCTGTGGCCTTGGAGGCAGGAGGGGGCATACCTTAAAATGTCATTGCTGTCTCTGAGTTAACTGTATTTCCTGCAGAAAAGAGAATATCTTGTTGGGTGGGTTGGGATATGGCCATGCACCCAGAACGGTAACTCCGAGGATGGGACACAGGAACCAGTCATGTGAAACATTTGAAAGAAAGCAGGACGAAGCTTAATCTTCTGGTCGATAGTATTTAAGAGGCTCTCCAGAGCATTCCTGGGGCTGAGTTGAGGTTCAGGCCTGAATCATGGGCTATGGGGGGCTTTAATTCTTTTCTTCCAGCCACTGAGCATTTGCCTTCAGTCTTCAGAACCCTCAGATGGAATAGAGAGAATTTGTTAATCAAATGCAGTATTTCTCATTCAGTGTCTCTTTCCTTTGATGAGTGGGGCAGGATCTCTTCTTCTATTTCAAAGCAGGTATAAATAAGTGTGAAACAATTCTCTTGCAGAATACGGCTCAAGCCTGGAGGACGACGTGGTGGGGGACACCTCGGGGTACTACCAGAGGATGCTGGTGGTTCTCCTTCAGGTATCGGGTGGAGACTAACCCTAGCTTGATTTAAAAAGTCTGAAGTTGGCCAGGCACTGGCACACCTGTAGTTCCCACAACTTGGGAGGCTGAGGCAGTGGAATCACAAGTTCAAGGCTATCCTTTGCAACTTAGTGAGACCCTGTCTCAAAGATGAGAAGCAAAAGGACTGGGGCTGTAGCTTGGTGGTAGAGTGCCCTTGGGTTCAGTGCCAAGTACTGTGCGGTGGGGTGGGGGAGAAATTCTGGAGTGGCCTGATTATCCACTGAAGCCACTTGAAATTCTTCTGATGCCTCCTGGGGCGTGTTGATTCCTGCTTGTGGATTTGTGAGGCCTGTGCTTATGTTTACAATACATGACCTCAGCTCTGAATGGCTGCCTCATCCTTTTACTTCAGAGAGCAGTCTGCATCCTCCTCTTCCCAGTCTTTAAGATCAGGAGGGTCAGGTTGGATCTGGACAGTGCTGTGTGACAGGGACATATTGTAGGATTGAGGTGACCTTGAAAAGCCATTTATTCCTAAGAGGAAAAGCTTTCTGTGCATAACCCAGGTGGGATGTTTTAACCTTCTGAATGAAAATGCTCTGCAGTTCAGTAATGGGACACACTATCTTATAGGCGAACAGAGACCCTGATGCTGGAATTGACGAAGCTCAAGTTGAACAAGACGCTCAGGTGAGTGAGGCCTACCGTGTGTGACTTAGGACCTGTGGATGGAAGGAATGTGTGATAAGGAAGAGTCACCGGGCGTGTTGTGTGAGTCTCCAGGGACAATCCAGTTCATGTGTCCATTGCAGATCACGAGACACACCTTGGTAGATTTCTCATTCTGGTCCGACTAACAAAATATCTTATCCCGAACCTGAAATGAAATCATGGAATTTCACCTAGACATATTATACATTTTTTGTGGTTAGGAGACATTCACAGAGCAGAGAATTTTGCAAAAACCGCTGCCACCATCCAGTGTTATTAATCCCACTGGTGACAGTGCAGGAAGGCTCAGGATGGGCCAGGAAGGCAGGGTGGCGTTGGAAGTATGTGTTGTTTTCTCCCATGAGTGGTGGCTGGCTCTTGAGGACCACACGGTGTTCCTGCATTTGCTTTGGAAGAATCCTAAACAGTATCATCCCCTCCTTTTTGTGAGGCTGGGGCCTCACATTTGCTAGGCAAGCCCTCCACTGAGCTGTGCCCCAAGACCCCTCTTTTTTTTTTAATATTTTTTTAGTTGTAGGTGGACACAATGTCTTTATTTATTTGTTTTTATGTGGTGCTGAGGATCGAACCCCGTGCCTCACGCATGCAAGGCAAGTGCTCTACCACTGAGCTACAATCCCAGCCCCAAGACCCCTATTTTTACTTTGAGACAGGCCCCACCCGGTTGTCCAGGCTGGCCTCGAACTTGTGGCCCCCAGCCTTGGCCTCTCATGGCTGGCCGCAGGCGCCACTCTGCAGCCGCAGGCGTCACTTCGCGCCTGGCCAGTGCTGTCAGCCAGGTGTCAGTGACGCCCAGATGTACACTTGCATTCCAGGGGCTTTCCGATCCCAGCGTGCTCTCAGTGTGGCTATGAGACACTCAGATGCAGGAACCGTGTGTCAGAAGTCTGGACCTGCACTGCAGGCCTGGGTGTTGGGAACTGAGGGGCTACTTGGGTTCCTGAGTCGCCAGGTGTCCCCTGCCCCTTTCCCGTGGCAGTCTTGGTCCTCTGGAGGAGGGAAGTGCTGTGTGCTCTCTTCCAGGGCCTTCTGCAGCGGCCCGCGGGCCTGTGGCCTGACCTTGCCAGGAGTGTGAGGAGAACACCCCGAGCTCTTGGGTGGCCGTTGTCAGCAGGGCCTGGAGTGCTGCCCTGTGGCCTGGCTGCAGGGAGGAGCGCAGGGCGGTTTGCTGCCTACTGACTCTTGCCCACCCGTCTTGCCAGACACAGGCTGGCTTGTCACATTCCTGCCTAGCTCTGAAGACCCTCCTGGGTCCACGTCTGCAGGGTAGAGCCCGTCCTGGTGTGGACGTAAGCTCCTGCTGTCCCCAGCTTCCTCTCAGGCACCCTCTCCTTGTGTCCCTCCCCCTGCCTGTCCTGGTGAGCTCTTCTGCAGAGGTCACCTCAGCCCGGGCACTGTCCAGGTAGCCCCATCTCACCGTCCAGGGGGTCAGGTGGCCCTACGGGGAGACACTGCACGCCTGTCACTGTGCTGACCTCACACTGCAGCCGCCTGCCCACCCTCCGGGGGCCTGCAGGGCTGGGGGCATGTCCGCAGCTCGGAGCATCTAGTAGGCACTCAGCAAGTGACCAGAGCGTGAGTGGTCCACGCTAGCAGGGCTGGTTTCCTGCAGGGTAAGGAAGCAAGCCTGAGGCCGTCCCGCAGAGCAGGGCGCCCGGCCGGCCTTTCTCTGAACAGTGGTCCCAGTGTTCCCAGCCTGGGCGCCTCCTCGCTTGCTCTGCCAGCCGCAGGGTGGATTACATGTGGATCGGAGCCACCTTTCCGGCTGAACTCCAGTGGCACTCCCATCTGTGAGGGGCTTTGTTCAGGGCGGAGATGGCCTTCTCGCTTTCCCAGCACTAATTCCTTATGGGTTTGGAGGAGGCAGGCTGAGTCTCAGGAGTGGGCGTTCAGGTGCTTTCCAGTGGGGGCCCAAGAAGCAGGCCCAGGTCTTCTCAGATGGGCGCAGGAGACCCACGGAGCCAGCCCTGGGTGGGCCTCGTGAACGTGGCCACAGCACGAGGCTCCTGAGGAGCAGGCCTGTCTCCTTGCCTCGTGTCCTCTGGGTGCTGAGCATGAGGTGCTGCTTTCTCACACCTCCAGGCAGGTGGGTCGCCTGGGGGTCCTGCTGGACTTCAGGCCCCAACTGCTGTCTGGTGGGCTTGGGGGTCTGCGTTTCTCACAGGTGCTCTGGGGATGCGGCTGCTCCGCCAGGGCCTCATGGAGTAGCCAGGCTGTGTGGGCAAAGCTGACCCATCACTCAGTAGATGCGGCTCCTCTTACCTTCCTGTGACAAGGACAAAGTGAACACGCCACGCTGCCTATGAGTGGCTGAGTCTTTAAAACGTGTCCTTGTCAGTTTGGCCCTGTGGAAACAAGTGTGCTCTGGGCGCATGGAAAGGAGCGCCCACTGTGCCTGGTCAAGGTGCTGGCCGGGAATCCTCCGTGAGAATCTAGGGCTTCTCCACTGAGTGTCGCAGGAGGCAGCTAAAGGGGCCTCCCGCAAGCTTTGACTATCAAGGAGTTAGAGTTGTTTGTGTCTCCTTCCCTGTCACGTCCTTGTTCGTACTTTTTCTGGAGGGAGAGCTGGACTCTTGGGAAGGAAAGGGAATCTGTGTTGATTGAGCACCTGCTCCTCATGGCACGGTGTGTGTTCGTGCCTCGGGTCAGTTAGTCGTCTCGTTAACCCTGCTGGACGGCTGCTCCTCTGCCGGTGAGGGCACTGGGCTGCAGGAGAGGCCCCAGCTCCTCTGAGATCGCACAGACAGGAACAAGCCAGGTCTTTTCTGACTCTTGGCGTAGCCGACTGCTCAGAGGGAGCTATAGAGGAAAGGGACAGGGCAGCGGGTATGGGGGTCCCCTATCCTGAGCAGTGCTGGGCACCCTTACTTGGAGGAAAGGACACTTAGATCCAAGCAGAACAGAATCTTGACCATCATTGCTCTGAATGGAGATGTTATTGCTTGTGACTTCTCAATAGTACTTTCAGCATACTGATCCCCAACGTCGTCCCAAGGCAATCAAGATCAAAGCATAAAGTAGCTGGTGTCTCACAAGTTGTCCCAGATGATAGGCCTCGCTGCTCTGCCTGCTGGGAGCAGCCTGGGGCCAGGGCCGTTAGTGAGCGCTCCAGTGTTCACGGGGACAAGCCCCCACCATGAGTGTGCACGTGTGTCCTGAGTGTAGAAGACACTGGGTGTAATCCTGCAACCCGAGGTGGCAGTGTTAATGGTGGTTTATATTTTCTTATGTGGGTTTTTCCATTTTACAAAATTTCTCAAAAATCATGTTCTTTTTGTAATTAGATTTAAAAAGTTTTTTTAAGAAAGGTTTATGTAGTTATAGAATTTAGATACAGGTGTGGCTTTCAAAGTGTCTTTTCAGTCTTGAAGAACTTGCTCACGTGACCAGAATTGATACTGGTTAGTTTGTTATTTGGAAAGTTATTTTATTTTTATCTTTCATTTTTTATGGTGCTGGGGATCAAACCAGGTCTCCCATGCACTAGGCAAGTGCTCCACCACCGAGTTATGTTGCCAGCCTGGTATTAATTCTGTTGTTAAAATAAATAAGTTAAAAAATTGAGGGTGAAGATGTGTGAGCCTCACTATTTTTAATTCTCTGGACGGAGGATAAGGAGTCGTGTTGACCACCGGGGTGTCCATTCTTAGCACACTGACCCCACTTGCATCCAGGCAGGAGGGCCGCTCCCCGTCCTGACCTGGACTGCCCCTGCGGGCACGGGCCAGCTCCGGCAGCCTGCGGATGCCCTCGCCTTGTTGTGGCCACTCAGTGATGGAATGGGTGGCTAGGCGGCAGCCCTGGGGGATGTGGCAAAGATCTCCTTCCAGGTTTGAGCCGGTCACTCACCTCTCGGTATTGCACTGAGGGTCAATGTGACATTTCTGTACATTTTTAAAAGCACTTATGTGAACCCTGGAATCTTATGTCACAAAATAAATGAAGGTCCTCGGATGATTCAAGGACTGTTTGTGAAGTGGCTGGCAGACGCCACGCCCTGTGCCCCCCCAGCCTTGAAGGCTTTTCTCAGGCAGTGCTGGTGGGCTCAGTGGTGCAGACAGAGCTTGAAGGCTGCCTTTTGTCCTGTGCTGTTGGATAGTGTAGCGCAAGCCAGGCAGGCAGTGCAGACACCGGAGCTGCTTCAGGAGGGCTTCCCAGTCTGAGTGGAGGGCCAGTGACAATCAGGAATTTGCTCCCCTAAAATTGGAAGTTGTGGTAGGCATTTTGGGGAGACTTGATCTTGCCCGGTGCTGTGTTTTGTTGCCTCGACCTGTGAATCCTGGTGAGCCCCAAACCCCCGAGGCCAAGTTTAGAGCTGGAGACGGGAATGAAAGGGCCCACGTGCTCAGGTGGCTCAGGGCCTGGGCGTCACGGAGAGGCCTCCTGACCCAGGCGGGGATGCTTGCAGGCGCTGTTTCAGGCCGGAGAGCTCAAGTGGGGCACCGACGAGGAGAAGTTCATCACCATCTTTGGAACGCGGAGCGTGTCGCACTTGAGAAAGGGTGAGTGAGAGGCAGGGGCGGGCTCGCTGTCCCGGGGACCTGGCTCCTGATGCTCCCTGGGCCCACCAGGCAGATCCCTGACTCTACCACGGCTGTGACTCAGGACCAGAGCACATGAGCCTGCCCTTTGGGGTGGGGTTCGGGCTCCGGAACATTCCCCAGTCACAGACCATGAGTGGTGGCTCCCTTTGGGTGTTTCCTCCTGGCCAGTGGACCTAAGACCCCCTCGCTGGGTCGTCACCGGGACTTGTGTTCTCAGCTAAAATGTGTTCAGGGCCAGGTGACAGAGCCTGCGTGGTAGCTTCAAGCGTTGGGCTTCATTTCTGTAGGCAGGTTCCGAGCGGGCTTGGCAGGGGCTGGGATCGTCCTGGTTCCCTGCCCCCATCCTCAGTGTCTGGGTTTCCCTTCTCGTGCCGTCTGCCTCGTCAGCACAGGACGGTTGCTGTTGCTCTAAACTAACCATTTCCACAGCAAGAGGAAAAGAAAGGCACACCAGTCATCCCAGCACTTTTCACAGGAAGAGGAGGACTTCAGGGTCCCCGCAGCAGATTCACCTCGAGGTCCCTCTGGTCGGGACGGCAAGGGCCTGGGAAATCAGGGTGCAGACAGTGCTAGGAACTGCCACGTAGGGCTCGGCGCCCGAGCCCAAGCACAGGCTCCCTGAGAGAGCAGGGGTGCTGGGTGGGAAAACACCTGTAGCAGAGAGCTCTGAGTTCTGGAAGGATCCATGCTTGTGTGAGTAAACACTCACTTTCATTTTTTCTAGTGTTTGACAAGTACATGACCATATCAGGGTTTCAGATTGAGGAGACCATCGACCGGGAGACTTCGGGCAACCTGGAGCAGCTGCTCCTTGCTGTTGGTAGGTGACCTTACAGTGTGTGTGGTGTCCACGGTGATGAGAGCTAACGGAGGCTGACTCTGAAGGCAGCGGTCTGTTGTTTATGGAAAGAGGAGCCTGACATGTTACCGGGAGGGACAGAGTCCTCATTTCCCACTCCACATCCCTGTTGGTGCTGGCCTGCTGGTCTCTTCTTAGGGAATACTAAGAAAATCATTGCGAAGTCATTTGAGGCCTCATGGGAAACCCACTGTTTCCTGGGGAACCTGGAGTGCTGAGGACATCTTCTCAGGGCTTGTCCCTGTTATTTCTGGTACCTGTGGGATTTTAGAATTCTCCCAGATACAATGCTCACAGCCCTGAGGCAGACTGAGAAACCACCATCTGTTAGAAAGGAGACTCATAATATAATAGAGGATGAGGTTTTCATATTAAAAAATGTGGAGTTTTATTTCAACCAAATGTTTAGAACAATCTGGAAAATTGAGGTGCTGAGTTTGTGCAACTGCCTGTAGTATCATGTCCCTCCAGAATGAGGGGACCCAGCTTGTGGTTAGGTCCCAGGATCCTGGTTCCACACGGGTTTGCAGGGAGCCTCTGTCTGCGGTTGGCACTGAGCTTCCAGCTTGGGGTCAGCTGTCCTGTTCTGGAGAAGAGGGGCCTGCACGAGTACTGAGTAGCCTTTCCCTTGAATGTGCAGTTCATGAACTTCTACTAGAAAACTTGGATGGACAGCTCCTTCATTGTTAGAAAACACATGCAACTTCACTCCTGGTTACTGGTGGCCGTCTTTTGGAAGCACAGGGAGAGGGAGGGTCCCCAGCCTCACAGTTCAGGGACTGTTGCTGTTGAACATGAAGGAGTTTCCACCGGCCAGGTCTCCAGGGGTGGTGTGGCCCGGGAGCCGAGCAGCCTCTGTGTCAGCCGTGGCGTGTTCATAGAAGATGCTCTCTGCAGTGGCGGCGTATCTGAATGGCCTGATACGACTGAGGCGCTGCCGTGCTGGTTGTGTGATAGGTAGACAGCACAGGAAGAGAGGACAGGGCTTTTCCAAGAGTGGAGAAGTAACCTTATGCTGTTTGCCTGAGTGTCTCCAAAAGAGCACTTCCACGCGGTCAGTGTGATTTTTGGGTGATGAAGGTTCCCAGGCTGCTCCATCTGGCAGGCTTAGGGCACAGACGCCTAGAACACCTGTGCCCTGGTCACCTGTGTCTGTGAACGCCTTGGTGAGGGATGACCTGGCCTGACCGTGCTGCTCTGGAAGCAGAGCTGTTCACACCAGGTAGTTGGAAGCCGAGTAGCGCCTGACATCCGCTCTTGTTTTCTAGTGAAGTCGATTCGCAGCATACCCGCCTACCTTGCGGAGACCCTCTACTATGCCATGAAGGTGAGTGGACTCTGCGTCTTCTGACAGTTACCGCCGTCTTCGTTGTCTTCCTCCATCTCTGATCGTGTCTCAGACGAAAGGCTCTAGGAACTTGTCCCTGGAGCACGTAGCCCAGTTCTAGCAAATCGTTTGGCTTTGTCCACGTGCCCAGCTCGGGCTCGGGGCCCCGTTTCAGGTTTCAGGTAACAGGCCTTTTGCTCTTTTTCTCTTTTAAAGGGAGCTGGGACAGATGACCACACTCTGATCAGAGTCGTGGTGTCCAGGAGTGAGATCGATCTGTTCAACATCAGGAAGGAGTTCCGGAAGAATTTCGCCACCTCACTTTATTCCATGATCAAGGTAGTAGAACTGCCCTTTGAATCCTGTTTCAGAATCCGGAGCAGACCAGCACATCGTGTGCAAGACGAGGAAGGGGATCTGGCTGCCCTGTGTGGTTCAGAATCCTGTGGCAGGCTGGAGCTGGGAGCGGGAGCTCAGCAGTGTTCCCTGGGTGGGGTGGTCCCAAGGGCCAGCCTGGGTGTGTGGGGTTTCCTCACAGACTGTGACCTCAGAGCGTGATTTGGTGGTGGTGACAGGTGACTCAGCAGGCCCAGCCCCTCTCGCCGGGATGTGTTCCATGGTTGATCAGTCCTGCATTCCCCCTTGGCCCCTCTCTTTGAAACCAGTTTCCCCCCCACTCTTGTCTGTCATCTCCTCGTCTCTGGTACTGGCTCAGAGTCCAGGAAAGAACCAGCCAGAGAATGCCAGGAGTAAGCGAGCAGCTTGGGTTTGCATGTCCTTCTGTTAAAACAGAGGTGCTTTGTGGCCTCTCATTAGGTTGTCCCGAGGTCCTTGGCTCCCTGCCCCTGCGCCCCTCTGGCTGCAGATGAACTGGCTTCTGCAGAGCAGGTTTTCAAAAAAGCTCTGGTCGACCTGTGGAGGGAGCCTGTGCTGAGGGGCCCGGGGAGCTTGCCTGAGCTCTGGTGGCTTGAGCCATTGGTACGTCCCACCCAGGCTGCCTTGGCGTTCGGCTTCTTCCGCCAGGCTAGAGACAGGGGTCCCCCAGGAAGCGTGACTTTAAGGTAGTTGAACAGGTTTCCCTGTTCCCTGTGTTGCTGGAGAGAAGACCACAGTTCCTTGTCTTTGGAAAACTGCCTTGAAGGAGTGAGGTTAGAAAGTCTGACCTGGGTAGGACGGTAGGAAGCTCCCTGTGAACAGTCACCACGTGGGTAACGCGGGGAGGGCACCCGCTGAGCAGTCATAGGAATGACACTCGCTGCCGGGTGCTCCTGGCGCTCTGCTTCCTGGGCTTTCTCTGAGTCGGGGAGGTTAACAGGGTCTTGGGATTTCAGGGTGACACGTCTGGGGACTATAAGAAAGCCCTGCTGCTGCTCTGCGGGGGGGAAGATGACTGACCCCCTCTGGAGAGACGGCCACCGCTGCCCGCCCAGCCGTACCCGTGCCCAGCGCCGCCCCGGCCTTGCGCTTGGAGCCCCTGGCCAGACGCACAGAAGAGCCCAGTGAAGCTTTCTGCTGGTCCTCCCTCGAGCTGTCTCCTGTTCCTGCAAAGTGCCTGCATGTCCCTAGGGTCCTGCGTCTGGCGTCTGAGTCGCTCAGATCTTCCTCTAAGAGGCCACGTTGCTTTTAGCCTTTTTTATAGCTTCATTTATATTCCGTTGATAACCACATTACCTTAATCAGAACCATAGCCTTGAAATTGTGAGCCTAGAAGCATTCTAATCAAGTGTGCTACTAAACGAAACCTGCAGAATTGCGGGGCTTGTATTCCAAAGATAATGACAAATAAAGATGTCCTTCTTGAGTCCTGTGGGTGTATTCAGAAAGCTCATGAGTCTGTGGGACAAAGACGTCCTTTTCCAGGCTGAGAACCGGACTCGCTGCGGGCTGGCAGTGGAAGGCAGCGTCTGGACCGCGTTCCTCCCGGTGTGGGGTGTGGGGTGTGGGGTGGTGTGGGGCTCCTGCAGGGGTCTCTGCGGGCGGGTGTTGGTGAGGTGTTGCGCTGGGGCTGCTTGCTAAGTAGGAAGGCTGGTTGTGACACCTGTCCTAGGAATACAGGGGCTGGCTTCCCACGTCTCACCATGAGCTTGTTTTCAAGTACCACCTCTGAGGTCAAAATAAGCTTGTTTTAGAAAGGAGTTTATGTCTTCCAGTAGTTACCTTTCCACTTTCTGCTCTCAGACTGCCCCTTCAGCTGGTGACATTTTTCTTTTTATACTTGTGCTTTTATGGATGTGTTTTTCTTAAAGCAAAGTGATTGCCATTAACAAGACTTTTTTTTTTTATATCCTTATTTTATTTTTATGTGGTGCTGAGGATTGAACCCAGTGCCTCACGCATGTGAGGCAAGTGCTCTGCCACTGAGCCCCAGCCCCAGCCCAACAAGACATTTTTAAATAGAACAGACAACTGGACAATGTCCCTCTGAAAGGTGGAAGGTAGTAGTAAAGTTCTCTGCCCCACCTTCGGGGCTCCAGGGGAGCCAGGAGAACTGAGCAGGTGTGCATGGGGTGCTGGGTTTGCCCCAGAGCTCCCTGGGTAGGTCTGATACAGAGCTGCACGCGTCACCCTTCTGTCCTGTGAAAGCTGGTGTGTGTAAGAGAGGTCTTTTTAAAAAAAATTATTTAATAGCTCTCTGGCTTTAAATCAAGGCCTTGGATCATTTATCGGGCTTTAGTGAACTTCCACTCTTGATCTACTTAATCTGTGAGCCTCCGCCTGGCTCCTCTGTGGACGTGCTGTGAAGCCAGCAAGCTGCCATTGGAACTAGACGAGCTGATCCGAGTTTCTGTGGGAGAGAACTGTTAGTGCAACTCGGCAGCAGTTCTGCTAACTCTCCTTCCACACGTGGCAGGGGACCTGAGGCCTGAGTCAGCCATGCCAAGCGGGTGGCACCAACAGACCAGGTCCACACATGGACACGCAGGTGGACTGCAGTGTGTGGTAGAGCTGTGTAAAGAAGGAGTTCCTTTTTAAAATAAAAGGCGTGAAGACACTTGGCAGCCATTGAGAAAAAGATAAAGTTAGCTCCATAACTTGATGAGGTCCTCTCAGAATGGACCAGACTTAAAAACAAGATCTGGGAAGGAAGAAGTATGGGAGGATTTCTTCACAGCGATGCCCCTTAGGCTCTCCAGGAAGCTGGCGTGCGTCAGAGATGCGGACGGCTTTTTGAAGGGAAGCGGCAGAAGGACGGGCAAGGGTGTCCTCAGGCTGCCTTGCAAGCTGACCACGCCTGCCTGGTGACATGGAGCTTGAGGCAGATGCCTGGGAGAGGAGCTGTGGTCTCGCCCCAGCCCACTCCTGTCCAGGTGCATCTTGGAGAAAGGTGGGCATACCTGGAAAGCCAGGCTGACCTGAGGGGGTGACCGGGGCTGGAAGGGGCTCTGTGTGGGCAGCCTCATCTGCCACAGTGACCTTGCTGTGAGGGGCCTGTCATCCAGGTCCAAAGGCCATCGAGGGCTCTCCAAAATGCAGAAACGTCTGCATGATCAGAGATGGAAGGGAGGGAAACATGGAGGAATACAACAGTTGGGCAACCTAAAGGGAAACCAGGACTGGGCGTCATCGCAGCTCACATAACGGCTCTCCCCTTAGCTATTTCTCCTAGAAAGTGGAAAAGGAGAGAGGGACTGGACCCAGAACAGGAAACGCAGGGCCTGTGCACAGGTGGGAAGATGCTCAACCTTTAATACCGGGAAGACAAACTCGAATCCCCCTGAGGTTCCACTTTGCCCATCGGATCATCAAGAATCCGGAAGTCAGACAGCGCGTGGCTGCTGGTAGGAGCTGGACACGGCAGGGACGGGCCCGTGCTCCAGCCCCTGTGGCGCACAGTTTGGCAACATTATCAGGCGCACAGATGCGTTGGCTTCCGACTCAGCGATAGCACCCTGCATGTATTCCACCAGGGCCTGCACGTCTGTGAAATGACGTGTGCCCGAGGTGATCACTGTGACAGTTTTAGCAAGATCGGGAAGTGAAGCCGGGCGCGGTGGCTCACGCTTGTAATCCCAGCACTTAGGGAGGCTGAGACAGGAGAATCGTGAGTTCAAAGCCAGCCTCAGCAAGGGTGAGGCACTAAGCAACTCAGTGAGACCCTGTCTCTACATAAAACACAAAATAGGGCTGGGGATGTGGCTCAGGAGTCGAGTGCCTCTGAGTTCAATCCCCGGTACCAAAAAAAAAAAAAAAAAAAAAAAAAAGATCGGGAAGTGACCGAGGTGTCCTGGGGAAGGGCGAGTTACATCACCTACAGTGCTCACAGGCGGAGGCACAGTGCCACTGCATGTGGCCTCTTCCCTGTGCGGTGGAAGGGCCTCCGAGACCGTCGTCCCCAGTGATGAGCAGAGCAGAGTGTCCTGGGTTCCTCACCTGCGTATGAACAGCTGGAGGCGACGGGTAGCGGGAGCTTCCGTGAGGACATGCGGAGAAGACTCTGGACGCCAATGGCGCAGTTGGCTATGGGAAGGCTGCCACTCACCCAGTGGCCCAAGGCAGAGCCTGCTTCGGCCTGTGATCTGACAGTGGTCGGCAGCAGCCTGGCCCTGGGCTGCTCTAGTGATGTGGACACAGCCAGCTCTGTCCAGGCAGCAGTGGAGCCAGAGGGGACCATCAGGAGCTGCGTGGGTCCGTGGGCTGATGTTTGAAACGTGACTTGCCACAGCAGGCAGAGTCAAAGGGAAGGCAGTCACCTCCAGGGAAATGCTTGCAGCTCAGAGGTGGGGTTCCCTGACCGTACAGAGCCTGCATGTTGAAAATGCCCCGAAAGTCCCGGGAAATGAGGCCGTGGACGTGAGGAGCAGGCATCCCAAATCGTAGGGGGGAGTTTGGCAAGACGCAGACCCCATCCAGTAGGAACAGTGCAGGTCAAAACTGGGAGGCACGGATTCCACCGTCAGTTCAGCCGGGTCAGTGTGCTGGCGCTGCCCTGGACATGGCCCTGCTTGGCTGGACTGGGGCCAGCGGGGACCGTCTGCATTTCTCCAAAAAACACGCACAGCTTTGGGTGTCGTTTTATTTCCTTGGGTGACTAAGAACAGGACTGCTGGGTCCTGTGGTCATCTGGGTTTTAGGACACTGCCCAGGGAGCCTTCGCTGCCCGTGTGCACCTGTGGTCTTCCGTGTAAACACCACGTGTGTAGCCATCGCAGACCGGAGTCGTTCCGGGGCTCACAGCTCAACGCCAGACTGGGCTGGCTCTGCAGGGTGTGCTGGCCAGGCTGCGCCCCGTGCTCCTCAGGCCCCTTGGCTCTGGGCCTCCCCACCTGGAGGCCAGTGGGCCTTCAGCCTCGACCTCCACTGGGCGGGCGTCTCCTTCCTCTCCCCACATGATGCCTCCCTTTTCCCTCTAAGGCTGCAGTGGTGACTGGGATCCCTTAGGGGGACCGGAAGGTCCCCATCTCAGGACAGCATCTGCAGGAGCCCCACAGCGTGACCTCCTGGGCTTCGGGAGTGGGGCTGCCCACCTGGGCATGCAGTGCTGCTCTCCACCATCCCCTGGGGGCTGAGGCAGTGTGCCTGCCTGTTGTCACACCCTCCCCTTTGCCAGGGCAGGAGTGGCACCCTTAGCCTCCTGCCTCCCAGCGCAGGCCTTCAGCTGAGGAGCCCACACGGGGCCCCACCCGTTACCTGACTCCCAGCTACACCTCATCTCAAGTTTTAAAAACCTCTGGGGATGTTTTCCCTTCATTCTGTGTGGTGGGTGGGGTGCGTATGCTGGTGCCATTCGTATATGCACACGTGCTGTATGTGGGGTGTATGTGGTGTGAGTGTTGTACGTGTGTAGATGGCATGGTGTGAGTGCAGAACGGTGTGTGTGCAGAGCGGTGTCTGAATGTGTGGAGTGTGCGCTCGGTGTGTGTCCTGTGTGCGCTGCGGTGTGCGCTGCGGTGTGCGCGCCGCGGTGTGGTGTGCGCAGCGGCGCGCGCGCCCCCTGGCGGCCGGCCGCCCCGCGCGGTGCGGGCAGTCTGCGTTCCGCCGCGGGGTGGCGCCCGCGGCACGCACTCAGTTCCAGCACCCGCGCTCCGGGGCGCCCGCCCTGCTGCGCCCGGGCTGAGGCAGCGCCGCGCCGGCGCACGTCGGGGCACCCCGCGCCCTCCTGGGCGGGTCGAGATGCGCGCAGCCGGGACGTTTGAGCGCCTGCGCCCCCTGCGCCTCCTCTCGCACCCCTCCCTCCGCCCCGCGGCGGGTGCGCCTCCGGCTCCGGGCCCCGCCCTGGGCGGCCCTGGGTTACGAGGGACCCACACGGTTGGCCCTGCGCCCAGGGCCTGCCCTGAGTCTGGACGGGTCGCCGCGCTGGGACCCGTGAATGGCCTCGCTTTTTCTTAAAGAAAACAGCCTCTTATTTTTATAAAGCAACGAGGACCCGTGTTTGGAGGCCGAAGGGTATGGAGGTCCTACAGGAAGTCACCGCTCGCCGCCCCACCAGTGCACTTCCCATCTGGGACAGGGGGTCAACAGCTTTGAATGTTCTTGTTATTTTCAGTGCTGTGCTTTCCCGGGGCACTCGGTCCCGTGGGGTGCGTGACCGGGTGACGGCGCAGAGCCGCGCGCGGCTGCAGGCGCTCTGGACCTGCTGTGTCGGGCGTCGGGCCGCCCCAGCCCCATCCTTCTCCCCTCCTCCAGCAGGCCTCCCTGCTCCTCTCGGTTCCTCACTGGGTTGCTCAGGCCACTTTAAGTGACCTATGTAGGTTGGAGTTTTCAGCCCTGGGTTTGAAAGGTCAGGGCCCCGGACTCCAGAGAGGCTGTCCTCCGCCTCTCTCCCCCCTCCGGCTCTGCCCACTGCCGGTTTTGCTTTCTAACTGCTGGTGTTTATTGTGTGAGGCTCCTGGAACCCAGTTCAGAGTTGGGTGTTTGGGAATCGGAGACGGAGGTCCTTCCGGTGCCCCGGCCGTGTCCGGTTTCATCTCCCCTCCTGCCCTCTCCCCCACCCTCCTGGCGCCTCCTCTGCTGTTTCCTAGGTGTTGGTGGCCAGGCGCCCTGGAACTCTGCTGCCTTCCCCATGATTCTCCTCCTGGGATTTCTTTGCAGCCTTTGGGCTGATTTCCTTCTCCGCCCGCTGCGGTCGTCACTCCGGGTCCCCTGTCAGCAGGCAGTGCCCCACTCAAGGGAACAGGCTGGTGTGGGACGGGCGTTGGATCCTGTGGAAGGGACCTGCTCCCTCCTTCCTCTGCCCGTGCCTGGGGTGGGCAGCTGCAGGAGGGTCAGGCCGGGGCTCCACGTTCTAGGCCGCTGGGCTCTGGCCCTGCCTGGCTCCGCCTCTGGGTACCGCCCCCTCTGCGCCCGCAGCCCGGTGCTGTGTGGTCGTGGCCGCCTCCATCAGCCACCTCTCCATTCCGCGCTCCCTTTCCCCGAAGCCTGAGGACTCTTTGTGAGGACTCCCCTCCCTTTCTGGCCAGCGGAAGTGTCTGGGGCGGGTCCTCGTTTGGTGCCAGAGCACAATGTTCTGAACTGACCTGCAGCTTAGTGCCTCCTCTGTGGTGCCGCCTCCCTCCCACTGTCCCCAGCCTTTGTGTGACCAGGGTGTCTCTATTCTGGAGGACTCAGCCCTGTTCCTGTGGCCTGGCAATTCAGCTGGACAGGAGGAAGTGGATCTGAGCCGCCCAGGGCCTCCCTCATGGGGGATGGTCAGCTGCTGTCTTGCTGGGCTGAGGCCAGGTCCTGGTCAATGCTCAGCCACAGCTTCTTCCCTATGAGGACTGGACTCACAGTTTTCTCAGTGACAACTGCGTTCCTTGCTGTGGCAGTCTTACGGTGTAGCACTCCAGCTTCCCTGTGACCCCACTCTGGCTGGCTCATGGGGACCCCATCGTCCTGACTACCCCCAGGGGCTCCTGCCTTCCCAGCGGCCTCCCTGCTGTTGGCTGGGCCTCTCCAGCTTTCCTCCCACCTGCTGCAATTTCTTCCATCAGGCAGCTTCTCCCTCCTGGCGTGGGTGGGCTATGATGAGGATATGGGAATGGTCTGTCCACCCATGGGGGCCTGATGTCCTCTGTAGCAGGCCTTCCACAAAATGCTAACTATTGGCACCTTCCCCCCGGTGCGAACAGATAGGTGGCTTATTTGCTATATTAAATTTTGGGGGTGTGACCATTAGGAAAGAATGTCTGAGTGTTTAGGGGGTGGTGGTTACTCTGGAGTGTCAACGTGGATTAGGAGCTTTCTGGGTGTCTCAGTGAGGGTGATTCTAGGAATGACTGGCATGTGGCACAGCCAACAGTGGGGGGCCTGGACGGAGCACACAGGTGGAAGAACCAGGTGGCAGAGTAGACGCAGGCTCCATTCTTCTGGACCAGGTGCTCCCATTGCTCCTGCGATCTCCAGGGACAGCACCTTCCCTCTTCCCAAGCAGACTGACCACCGACTCTCCAGGGAATTTCCAGGCCTGCACTTCAGGACTGAGGCTGCACCCTGACCCTCTTGTCCTGAGGCTCTGGCTTCCTGGACTGTTCAGCTGCTGCTTCCTCAGAGCTCCAGCCTCAGCTGGCCACCATGGTGCTCTGCAACCTCTGGACCGCAAGCCAGTCGCATAACCCTCCTTTGTAATCAAACATCTGTGTGTCTGTCTGGTTATCTATCTGTCTGTCTGTCCGCCTCTCTGCCTGTCTCTCTGCCTGCCTACCTATCTACCCATCTGTCTGCTGTCTATCTGCTTATCTATCTGTCTACCTATCTGTCTATATGTTTGTCTGTCTAGCTGTCAGTCTACCTGTCTGTAAGTCTATCTATCTGTCTGTCCCTATGCCTGTCTGTCTCTCTGCCTGCTTATCTGTCCTCTGTCTATATGTCTGTCTCTCTGTCTACTATCTGTCTGCCTATCAGTCTGTCTGTCTACTCTCTACCAGTCTGTCTTCTTGCTCTGCCTATCTATATGTCTGTCTGTCTCTATGTCTTCCGCGTGTCTATGTCTATCTCTCTGTCTGCCTGTCTATATGTCTCTACATTCTGTCTGTCTGCCTGTCTAGCTGTCTCTGTCTACTATCAGTGTCTCTGTCTATATGTCTGTCTGTCTATCTGTCTTATCTATCTATGTATCTGTCTTCTTTCTTTTTTTGAGGGGTACCAGGGATTGAACTCAAGGGCACTCGACCACTGAGCCACATCCCCAGCCCTATTTTGTATTTTATTTAGAGACAGAGTCTCACTGAGTTGCTTAGTGCCTCGCCATTGCTGAGGTTGGCTTTGAAATCTGGATCCTCCTGCCTAGCCTCCCAAGTCGCTGGGATTACAGGCGTGCACCACCGCACCCAGCTGTCAGGCTTCTTTCTATTTATATGTCTGTCTGTCTACCTGTCTGCTCTCTGCCTATCAGTCTGTCTCTTTCTGTCTATCTGCCTGCCTGGCTGTCTCCCTGTCTATTCATCCATCTATGTATCTATCTATCCATCTATCTATCTGCCTGTCTATCATCTATTATCTATGTCTCTATCTATCTGTCTATGCATGTCTGTCTATCCATCCATCCATCCTTCCTGCTGCTCTCTTTTGCCGGGGAGCCCTGACTAACACGGCGGGTGCCAACAGGAAGGAAAGGTTGAAAAGCACTGCTGTGGTCTGCCAGCTTACTCCCGGGTACCACGCTCATTCCACTCTCCCAGAAACACCCGGCACGCCCCTTGCTCAATGTGTAGGGCCCCATCCCTGTCCTATGGTTAAAACTCTGCACATCTGTCTCCGTCTGAGCCACCCCACCTCTGGCTTCTCCTCCTGTGAAGATCACGCAGCCTGGCTGAATGGCTCCTTGGGGTCATGCCTGGCCCCCCCAGTCCTCCTCTGCCCTACCAGCCTGCTGCCGAACATCCTCCCCTCTTCTCTTTCTCTAGCAAACCCCACTCAGTGTTCAAGATCCAGCCTCGCCACGATTCCCAGGCACTGCAGCCAGAGGAGACCACTCTCTTTCTGGGCCTCGGTAGATCCGATCTAGCCCTGCAGCTGGAGGCAGCTGGTACTCTGCACTTGGACTCACCTTTCAGAGCTTCCTTCAGGAGCATGTCTGGGCCTTATGCCCCTCTCTACCTGAAATAGTACTGGTGTAGTTGGCCTGATAATTTTGGTAATTGATTTAATTACTTCTGCTTTTGATTATCACTAAGCTCAAGTGCACATATTGGAGAGAGACCTGGTGGGAAAAATTTTGATGGTGAAAGGAATAGATAAGTGTGATTTTTGACATATAATTTCTTATCTTTCTAATTAAGAGAGTGAGTACATTTATCATCAAGCAGAACTCAATATTTTGCAGATCTAAACCCCAAACTACAGAAGCCATAAGGTCATGGAATCTCCGCATCTCCTTGCTCAAAAAAATAGATAATAACAGCTGATAGGACTTTTTATCTGTTGTAAGAACCAAGCAGACTTCTCGGGAGCATAGCAATCTCAAGAAGTTTCCGATTCCAGTCGACACTGAGGACCATCTCTGTGAAGAGAAGAATCCCTGCCTAACAGGGACTTTGCATCTGACAGAAAGAGGAGCGGCTGGTGGGCTGCTGGGAGACCTTGTCCAGACACCTGTGGTGCAGGTCTGGATTCCTCTGAAGACTAAGCGGCTGTCATCAGGAAAGGGCAGGGGATGGCGATTGGGCTTCACTAAATTTTGGTGGAATTTTCATCTCTGAAAATTTGTTTGACACACTGGGGCCTGAGCCTGGGTCTTGTGCCTGCTGGGCAGGTGTTATACCATGGAATGACATTTCCACCCTTGTATTGGAAAACTTGGAGCAGATAAATTTTCTAGGCTTAGCTTAGCTACATTTTGTATCATTTTGAAAAACAAAGTTGTGTTTCCCAGTATAGTTGGGGTGTGGAAGCCCACCGAAATCGTCCAGTGCTTATCGTGCTAAAGGTCTTTGCCTTGCTGGGGAAGTGAGGACCAGGGTCTTGGAGGGGCCTGGACACTGAGTACATGTGAGTTAGGTGCAGGGGAAACCCCAGCGGCAGGGCTGGCTGGGGCTGAGGAGCTTCTGCTGTGTGGATGCTGTGCGGAGGGACACACGTATCTCGTTGGGGTACTAATTAAGAGCATTGTCCTGGAGCCAGACAGCCCGGGTGGGAGTCCCTTCTCCATCAATTAGTAGTGCATGCTCTGAGCTGCTGGCTTGATTTCTGTGTCCTCATGTAGAAGATGACATGGGCGCCCTTCACAGAGAAGTATGAGTTCCAAATGATGACAACAACCTGGGGCAGAGAAGGTGCTTGGGCGGTCAAGGGTTTTTATGTCCCCGCCCAGGGCCACCTGTGGTACATGGGAAAATGTGGCCAGTATTCACTGAATACCCAATGTGGTCCTGTGGGTGAGGGGAGCTAACCAGCTCCTCCTGCAGTGGTCAGGGACACGATGACGGAAAGACCCTGAAGCCAGCAGCTCTTCACCACAATGCAGTCCTACGTGAGAGGAGCAGGTTAGCGTGCTGCAGTCCACGGCCGGGTTTCGTGCATATGAGGTGTGACCCCAAAGGGGGCCACTGTGGCTGAGGGCTCAGCAGGAGAGAGCAGAGGTGTCCTGTCCCCTGCTCACAGGAAGGGCAGAGGCACCTGGGCTCCTCCAGGTCTGAGCTTCGGGGAGCCCCTGGTCCACAAGATTGGGGAGGGGGGTGGAATGGAGGAGGGTCATGCAGGGTGGATGGAGTGGGAGGGTCACAGGCAACAGAGGGAGGGTTCCTTCCTGAGGCGCTGGCCTGTCCCCCACTCCCCGTTCCCATGAGGATCCTGGCAGGTGCAGGGCTTCTGAGGGGCAGCTGCTGGAGGAGCAGGGGCCACCAGAGAGTGCTCTGGAGCTGCTCCGTCAGGTACCCCATAGCTCCATCTTCCAGGAGAATAGTGTCTGCCACAGAGCCCCTAGAGCCTCCCCCTCTCCTCCCCTTCTCCTCCTCTTCCTCCTACTGTCCTCCTTCTCTCTTTCCCTTCCTTCTCCTCCTCTCCTCCTCCTCCCTCCTCCTCCTGTTCTTCTCCTCTCCTTCCTCCCCCTCTCCTCCTCCTCTTCCTCCTCTCCCTCCTCCCCCTCCTCCCCCTCTCCTCC
>PVHX01014629.1:0-49692 GCA_004024805.1 Geosciurus inauris | reverse complement strand
CACCATTTGTTGAAGAGGCTGTCTTTTCTCCAGTGTATGTGTTTGGCTCCTTTATCTAGTATAAGGTAACTGTATGTAAGTGGGTTTGTCTCTGTGTCTTCTATTCTATACCATTGGTCTACATGTCTATTTTGATGCCAGTACCATGCCGTTTTTGTTACTATAGCTTTGTAGTATAATCTGAAGTCAGGTATTGTGACGCCTCCTGCTTCACTCTTCTTGCTAAGGATTGCTTTGGCTATTCTGGGTCTCTTATTCTTCCAAATGAATTTCATGATTGCCTTTTCTATTTCTGATATTAAGTTATTTAGCTGAACAACATGGAATCTAGGTCAGTAGACATCTTCATGTCTCTGAAAATGGTTACTCTGAAGAAGTCTTATATGGGAAAGAGAAAGCCCCATTAACAATTGCACTCATTTTACCCATATCAAAATAATGAGAGTGGGCAAGGGGTATGTTTTTGAAATTGTAATTTTTCTGAATTGTAATCAGAAAAATTACAGGGATTTGGATATTGGATTAGGGAATTGGTCTCTCTCTCTAAACCTCAAAAGCCTCTGGGAGTGTGTATGACACTGGGATCTGCAAGGAGAAAATAGAATGTGGGAAAGTCCTGATCACATAGGAAGAGGGCAGAATAACAGCCCACTCTTGCCATCACTGAGGAATGGAAGAAAAGAAAGAAGTCAAAGTAAAGGGAGGCATATGCATTAAGATATGCATACAACTCCCTCTGCTTTCCCCTCCCTGTCATGGGGCCACATCTTAAGAGGGGCTAATAATTAAGTCATGGGGAACTTGGGTATCCTAGGTCCAGGGCCAACAAGCTCTTCCAGGCTGCAATGCCCTAGGACAGCCCCAGCCTTTGGAACCAAGCCAAGTTTCCACAAAGCACAGGGGCAGCCTGGGAAGGCCAGATGGAGAAGCCAGAGGCTGAAATGGGATTCTGTAATGCAGATGAGGCAGATAGTTTGTTAACTGACAACTCTAAGAATCCAGGAGAGAAAGGACTCATAAAAAAGACTCAAATCAATTATAGAGCATAAAGACACCACATTTTCCCAGCATGTGATTTGAGTACACTTGGGACGCCACCACTAATCTATAGGGTATTGCTAAAACAATATCCCTGACAAGAGCAATTTTAGAGAAGAAAAAGTTTATTTGGTGTTCAGTTTCAGAGGTCCATAGATGGCTGACTCCATTGCTCTGAGCTGGAGGGGAGGCAGAACATCACAGAAGGGTGTGGAAGAGGAAAGTCTCTCAGGACATGGCAACCAGGAATCAGAAAGCATTCTGCTCATCAGGTACAAAATATGAACCCCAAAAGCATACCTGCCCAGTGACTCACCTGCTCCAGCCACTCCACACCTGCCTATAGTTATTGTCCAGTTAATTCACATCAATGGATTAATGCACTGATTAGGTTAAGGTTCTCATAACCCAATCATTTCACTTCTCTACTTTCTTACATTGTCTTACACATAAACTTTTAGGGGATGCTTCATATTTAAACCATAACAGGTATGGTGGATGGGGGAAAACCATATCAGGAGAGGTTAAGGAAATCAACCTGTCACTTCAACTGACACCCTTTATCAGGAGAATTGAATCCTGAGAACTTTCCCAGCTTCCAGATTCCAGTTTCCAGCTTCTCCATGACACTCCCTAAACTGGAATATCCTGTCCATAGTCTTGGTGCTTTGGTCTTTCTTCCATGTCAGAGATAACCCAATAAATAAAAACACTGCCTTGCAATAGAGCTATTGTAAATGTCAACTGAATGAGAGGGAGTCAAGCATTCCAGGACAAAAAGAATACAAGATTATGCCAAGTCATATATTCAAAGAGACATGTAGGCAAGAGATACCTGAAGGTACTTCTCCAGGATAACCCTTGAAGCCTTACCAGCTCCAACCTCTCAAATGAGGATCCCAGAACTTCTCTCTCAATTTGTTGAAGCCATACTATGTAGTCTGTGGTTGGGTTTGGGGTTTTTATTGTGGATGAGAAGCACTAAGCCAACTGACTAAATAGTTTCCATTATTTCCTCCAGTCTTTACAAGACAGTGTGGGCAGATACTGAATAAACAGACACAGAACTGAGAGTCTAAGAGAAAAGTACATATTGTAACTGTTTGTTTTAGAAAAGTAATTTCCTCTATCAGTTCATTTCTACCAATTTTATCAATTCACTTAAGCCACCTAATCCAAATGATATACTGCGTATTGAAGCAGAAATGGAAGGTATTTCAAATCATTTCTTGTCTTCCATATTCCTGCACTAAAAAAATAATCCCAGGTAAGGCCAGCTATAGACTTAACTCCATTTTCATAGCTCTCAATTTGAGATGAGTCTGTCATGTTACTAAGCTGTATGGAAAGAAGAAAAAGGGAAAAAGCCTGTGTTCACCCCTTCTAGCGGTCTATAGTCATTATGTTCTGTGATGTCTCACCCAAATTGTATAACAATAGATTGCTAAGAGGAAAAAAAGTGAATCTTTCCTGTATGCTGCTAAAAATGGTAAATATTCCCAATATTAAAAAAAAAGCAAGGTAGTTTCAGAAAATATATGATTCAGTTTCTTGACAGATTGATACCCAAAGCAGGCTTCACAGATACTAAGTTTAACAAATCCATCTTTGGAAATTTTTTATTTACAGAACTCATTGCTGCCTCCTTTTAATGTAATGAGATTTCATAATGAAGTCCAAATACAATCTGGTAGAGGAAGAGGGCATGTAACACTGATTCTAATAAGCCTGACTAAAATCAATAATGTTGTTAGTTTCCCTGAAACCAGACTACATTGGTTCACAGACCATGTTCTGCCTAAAGCATAATATTTGTGGTTTATGTTTTATTGGGCAAATTTCTTCCATAGAGGGAAGAAGATAGAAACTTAAAGAAATTAAGAAATGCTATTAAATGTGTCTTTAGGCTTCAATTGACCACAAATTTGTTTGTTTGTCTCTTTTCATCAGTTCTTGGTTTCTGTGGAAATAGCTTGATGGCATCCTTGTTACTGCTCGTTTCTCTGTGCCTTTTTCTTCATCAACCTTATTGCTATCTCCCATCCTGATTGCAAGGTGTCACATGAATGGGGTACTGCTTCCAAGTATGCCCTGAGGAGGGCACAGAGAGAGCTCTATACCTGGAAGTCATTGCTGATGCATTCTTATTAGATTATTGCCTGGCTAAAATGCAAACACCCATTGTAGAGTTACTGGGGCTTAAAATGCAACAGGTAAATTTTGATTGTGCAAAGTACAGGGAGAAGTTTGGAGGCCTATACATTGTTTGGCAGAAGATTCGAAACATTGAGAGAAGGTCTGTGGGCAGGAGGGCAGCTTGATGGTAACAAAGAAGTGTCTAGAGGGAAGAAAATGGGGAGAAAGGTGAGAATTTTATTAGTCACAATAATACTGAGCATTCCCTGTCTGTCAAGCAACGTTCCAATGCTGTGTATCTAACTCACTAAAACCCTATGGGATATTGATACCACCATTAGACTCATTTTACCAAAGGTATCATAGACTAGAGGCACAACAGTGACTTAGAGCAACCTTAGTGGACAATCTTCTAGGTTCTATCTGGCCTTCCTCTCTGCATGAAATCTTGCCTAGATAGCTCATTGTCTCTTCTGCTGTTCATCGTCACCTCTGTACTGTTGACTTCCAAATCTACACCTATATTCCTAACCTAAGTGTTACGGTTTAGAATAGATGTCTCCCAAAAGCTCGTGTGTGAAACAGTGCAAGAGAGTTTGGAGTTGAAATGATTGGATTATAAAAGATTTGGCTGAATCAGTACATTAATCATCTGATAGGGATTAACTTGGTGGTAACTCTAGGCAAGTAGGATGTGGCTGAAGGAAGTGGGTCATTGGATCATTCCTTTGGGGTCTACATTTTGTCCTTGTTGAGCAAAATACTCTCTATCCCTCTCTGCTTCTTGGTGCCATGTCCCTGGCTACTTTCCTCTGCCACACACTTTCTCCATGATGTACTGCCTCATCTCAGGCCCTGGGAATGGAGTTGGCTATCTATGATCTGAGACCTCTGAAACCATGAGCCCCCAAATAAACTTTTCTTCCTCTAATTGTTCTTGTCAGGTCTTTTTAGTCATGATGGCGAAAACGCTGATGAAAACAGAAATTGGTACTGAGAAATAAGGTCATTGCTGCAACTAACCTGACCAGGTGGTTTAGAAACTTTTGAAGCTTTTTGGAATTTGTAGAAGCAATTTTGAAAAGTTTCGTGATGCAAGCTGGAAAAGCTTTAGAATGTTTTAAGTGGACTTTAATAGGTGATTCTAATGGGATTTAAGAAGACCAGAATGCCAAAAGTACTGTAGGTAGTAAGGCTCACGCAGTTTCAGAGGAAAAGAAAGACTCTATTGGAAATTGAACTAGAGGCCAATCATGTTATGCTCTGGCTAGAAGTTGTCTACATTTACTTTGTGTCCTGAGACATTTTGTGGGGCTAAATTTGAAGGTGACTTCAAATCTGGCGGAAAAAATTTCTAGACAGCACAATATTCAGGCAGTGGCATGAATATTGCTGGAAGATTTTGGCCAAGCTTATTTTGATAATCAGGAACAGAAAGCAAAGAAAAAGGAGAAAAAGGAAGTTTTAAAACTCGCAGTTTGGCCAGAAAACTGTGAGTAAAACTGGGGCTAAGGAAGGTGTGGTTGTTAAAGACATTGCAGCCATCAAAGAGAAGCCGTTAAGTACTTTACCCAGAGAGAATAGGAAAGATGGCTTGATGGCACCTCAGGAATTGGTAAGACCACACTCATCTCAAGTTCAAGAGTGTAAAAGTAAAAATTCCTTTGAGAAAAGACCAGTGGGATACCTGCTTGCACAAGGAGCCCTAGGAAGTTTTTTTACCATGCTCAGCCACCCAGGCACTCAGAAGCTGCTGCAGCCATAGTCCCAGGAAGCTTGCCTGTTGCTGCAGATGGCAGCAGACCCTGGTGTCAAAACTCAGTGCTGGTTCTACAGGAATGCAGGAGGCTGGAGTTAGGGGGTCATGGATGCTTCCATGAGATTTTGAAGGAAGGATAGGCAAAGTGCAGCAGGGTTAGAGTCCCTGCAGGCAGCCCTTGAGTGGGTGATGTAAGGAGATGTAAGGAGGAAGCCAAAGCTGCAGTGGAGATGCCCAAGATTAAGAAATTCCAGTAGCAAGAGACATCTTCCAAGGAAAGCTGCAGGAACTGAGCAGAGACAAGCCAATAGAGAGACCAAGTGGGCTATAATCAGAAAGGCCGTAGGGGAGGAGCTACACAAACCTTTGGAGAGTACATCAGGATGCCATATGCTCCAGGTGGTGGACATGAAACTAATGGAACTACAGGACTTGTTTGCCCAGTTGGATTTTGGTCTTGCTTTGGCCCCATCCCTGCTTTCTATGCCCCTATTTTTCTGAATGGAAATGTTTACTCTGCTTTTATATATTGAATACATGTAACTTGTTTTTTATTTTTGCAGGAGCTCATACTGAGAGTTTGCCTTGACTCTCAGTGGAGACTTTGAACTTGGACTTTTGGGCAATGCTAAACTGTTAAGACTATGGGGACTCTTGGAAATGTACTAAATGTATTTTATTTATTTATTTTTTGATATGTATCTTTTTTTAAAACTTTTATTTATTTATGTATTTTGTATGTGGTGCTGAGGATCGAACCCAGTGCCTCACGCATGCGAGGCAAGCGCTCTACCGCTGAGCCACAATCCCAGCCCCACTAAATGTATTTTAGATTGTGAGATGGGCATGAGCTTTGGAGGGCCAGAGGTAAAATGTTATGGTTTAGATTGGGTGTTCCCCAAAAGCTCATGTGTGAGACAATGTAAAAAGTTTAGAGATGAAATGATTATATAAGAGGTTTAACCTAGTCTGTGCATTAATTCCCTGAGAGCGCTTAAGTTGCTGGTAACTGTAGGCAGTAAGCAGGTAGCCTTATTGAGCAGGTAGTGCTCTCTCTCTCTCTCTCTCTCTCTATGTGTGTGTGTCTGTGTGTGTGTGTGTGTGCCACACACTTCCACCATGACATTCTACCTCATCTCAAGTCCCAAGGAATGGAGTCAGACATCTATGGACAGAGACCTCTGAAATCATGAGGCCCAAAATAAACTTTTTCACTTCTAATTGTTCTTGTCAGATCCTTTTGATGATGGCAGTAAAAAAGCTACTAAAACACCAAGCTTTAGAAGATCTGCAGAAAGAAGCAGCAATAAACAGAAGTCTGCAGTGAGGTTCACCAAGCTTGTACTCCTGCTAAAATTTACAGGCAAGTAAAATCAAGTTTAAATAACAATACTAAATAAATCATAAAGGGGACTATGTTGCTTGTGGGGCTCTGTGTTGAGCATAGGAAACCTGCATATTGGTTGATTCTTTGTTTGGATAGATCCCTTAAACATTGCACTTTGGTTAAATCTACCTAAATAGAAATGGCTTCCTTTGCGACTCAAGGCTAACTCTCTGAATTATTGTCCAACTGTATAGAGTTCCTAGTCCTAAAGCAATTGCCTCCCATTTTCCAGTCTCTACATATGCCTCTTAGGCATGCTCAGTTTCAATCCCACCAGGGAGTATGGGGATGCAGATATCTGAGAAACTCCACACTGATAAATTTTGAATAAAACTTCCCCATCAGAATTATGACTGTTCCCTTGAGTCCAGCTCACCTTGCAAGTGCTAGCTCACTTTGTGTGTCTATTGGTGCACTAGACTCCCCGCAGAGCTTATTTATTTGATGTGCACAGCACCTTAAATTGGTAGCTCACCTTTCACACGTACTTGACATGTTTCTCCAAATATGTTGCAAGAATCTTGACAAAAATCCTAGTTTCTTCCATGTTTTGGAGATGCTTAATGCAGCACAGGTGGAGGGGCTCAAAAAGCATAGCTCACTTGTCTGATTGATTACCAAGTGGGGCCAGAATCCTGAATCGATAGAATGAATCTGCTGATTACAATTTCCCCTATTCGTGTTGATGTTGTGCAGAGTTAAACAGATCAGAAAGGTTATCTGGGTCCTGGACATTGTCCTGAACCAGAACAGTTGAGTCTGGTTCAAATTGAATTAAACTTAACACAGGGAAATGCCAGAGACAGAACAAAGCCAAATAGCCTAAGGGAGCTCCATTTAAATTTCATTTTTAAGCCAAAAATCCAATCAGCTAATGCTGATTGCATGCCTACTATGTACAAAGGGTGTGCACAAATAAACAGGTACCTGGAAGGCCTTTCTTCTATTAACCCAAACACCTTTCCGAAGGGAGCCCTCAACTTAGAATGCATATATGTATATGCCTAGAAATCATGAGATGAATCAAACTCTCTGGGCCTCAGGGGCTTTTTGTTTTGTTGGTGTATCTTATGAGTTGAACCTTAGAGCAGGAGCAACAGGACACATCTTGCTTCCACGTAGAACCTGAGAATTAAGCCAACACCAGACTCAGGTCAAAGAGTTCAGTTTTGACACAACAGACATATTTAGTCTTTGCTTCTTCAAGAGCTTGTGCTAGAAAGATCCTGTCTTGTCCACAATGTGACTATGACCAGAAGACACAAGCTGAGGACAAGCCCAGTGTGCTACAGGGACAGCAGAGCAGAAAGAATGTCTTAGGACATTCAGTCCCAAGAACATCATTCTGCCCTGGAGCCTCCCTGCACAGAAGTTTCTTGTGTGGGATAACATTTTCCTTCCTGGTTAAGACATTCTGATCTGCCCAATCCCTACCTTATTTTCTGCCAAAAGTGTAGAAAATTAAAAAAAATAATAATATAATAAAAATCACCTATTTCCTCTCCTGCCTTGACTGAAAACTATCTTACAAATAAGAATTTCTAAATGAAAGGTAATAATAATTCTATATTTTTCAGAGGGACATTATGAGAACCAATGAGATAAATATGCAAAAAACATTAAAGAAGTCTTGAAAATTTCCTTTATTGCTTTTGTTCCCACACCTCCAGCTTCCTTCCTTTGCCACTCTCCCAGCCGCCCTCCTTCCCTCAGGTCTGCCTGTCATCAGGGCGGGTGTTAGAAGTCCTTTCAGAGCTGACAGTAGGGTGGAGAGCCAAGAGCTGTCAGTGGCGAGGGCTATTGAGGAATAAGCTGGTGAGCTGCTTCACTCACAATTTTGGAACTCTGTAGCTATTCACCCTGTTTATGTAACAGATGCTAAAAAGAAAAGAGATGTCAGCTTAGGAAGCAGAAACCCATACTAACCAACTCTGAAGTGAGAACTCTAATGAAAGCCAAAAATAACAAAGTTCTCTTCTCGGTGACAAGAAAGGGGTATTAAAAATTCAGGCAACCTGAAACAATCCATTCAAAATGGCATAAATCTTCCTATAATAGTCTCTGTATTCTGAAAGGCGACTTTCTCTACACACATCTGGGCATAAATGTGATGGAAAACAAAATGGAAACTATCTATCAACCAGGGATAAAATAATACTACTAACGTTGTGACTTATTAACAAATGCATTGTATATTTTTAGTCAAAGTCATAGTAGGTAAAGTTTTATAGTGAAATATGTTACTTTAATGATATGCAATTTACATTCATGCTTTTATTTCTTTTTAATCATCACACATATTTATAAGGTTTAGTTATCAGTAAAGCAAAGGAATCACAAGGATCTAAATTCAAACATGAGGATAAAAATAAAGTTTAATATAAAGTGCCCTGTAAGTTTTCTTTTCAGTATGAATATATTTAAATTTCTATTTAGATAATCATCTTTCAAGAATAATCTTTTTAAGTTACTACTATGTGGAAATATTGCAAAGAACTTCTATTGTCAATAACCTGAAGATATTGCTATTGGTTTTTAATGATAAATTCACTCAGGAACAGTTAGGATATGTAAAGTTGCACTACTTCTCCGTTTTGCACATCCTGGTACTTAATGTTAAGGAGAACTGCCGACTTCTTTCAGTTATTGTTCGAAAATGATAGTTTGAAAATGTTTAAAATGTTTGTTAGTCTCTAAGGAATAATACGTAAACACACAGCAGCCTCCCAAATTAATGTAATTGTTTGAATATGTATATGATGGTTACTTACAAGACATCTAAATACATAAAGAGATGGCCACGTAAAATTTTCCAAGTGTGCTTGTGAAAGCACAGATTCTTTTCAACTTTGATTGGATTTCCTCAGTATGAATGTTCCTACTGGGGCAGCTGAATCTCAGGTCTTAAATGTTCTAAAGCCTTATGCCTGTCCATCCAAAAGTCTCAGGTGTTTAGGATTGCAGTCCTTCCACTGCCCTGCTTAAATGAGCAGAAATGTCTGAGAGAGAAGACTCATGGAGTTTATTTTATTCAGAAGTGTGTAAAGGTCTGTGTGGATTTGTTTTAATAGACCCATTCTGGACATTGAGAGAGTGCTTTGAATTGTGTATTGATAATCTCATGGAAGCTGGAGGAATTGGAAATAGTCACTGGGGTAAAGAAGAGATTATGTCGTGATGACTATAACAACGAAAATAAGAACTGGTGCTTCTGATTACTGTGGTTTGTGATGTACAATATTGAAAATATGGTTCTACATCACATGGGAAATACCAGGATGTGTCGACTGGTGTGCACTAGTTACTAGTGCCCTCTGCTGGACAGAATGAGCATTTTATATACCAGGAGGTCTGTGGCTGAGCTGGCTCCCTTGTTACCAAGAACAGATGGATCCTATTTCTCCCATTTCAGATGCTGTCCTTGTAGAACCCACAATAAACATCATCTCTCCGAAGAAGAAAAATATCTTTCCAAACTGAAAACAAGATACAGATATTCACCCCTACTATGTGTTGTAAAGTTGCATAACCTCTTCACTTCTTCTTCCTTCTTTCTTCTTTTACTTTTTCTTCTTTTAAACAAACTATATAATTAAATTCCTTACTCTTAAATTTATTCCATGGGAGCTCTTCCCTATCCTTCTTTTTCTCTCTATCTCAGACGTATTATCTAAAACATTCCTTCTAAAAATTATATACTCCATATATGTTTTAGTTGTAAAATGCATCACTATAGTGTCATTTCAAATCTGGGCAGTAGCCATGACATTGCTCACCTCAGAAGGCTCCAGTTTATCATAAATGATCAGTTGCCAAGAGTGCGAAATCAAAGCTGGAGAAACATGAAAGACCTCCCTCTGGTGTCAAGTCCTTTAAGGCCAGTTCGGACCAGCAGTCCAGCAGTAGGAAACACAGCAGTGTAGGTGTGCAGAGGCTCGTGTGAGCAGTTCACTGTTATTCACACCCCCTGAGTTTGATTGTTGAATGGAAGGTTCAAACATATTTCCTCAACTCAAAGCAAAACTAACCTGAAAACATAAATGGACCCATTTGGGCTTCAAACTTGACCCAAATGTACAAAAAGGGGTTCACAACTTCAGGGGACCTGTTCAACCTTTTAGTTTGTTAAGAAACCCAGAAGAGAAGGCCTTTATAGTTATCAAAGGTCTGCATGTCACCTCGTCAATGGAAGTGTGCTGTTAATAAAAGCTGCTCCCCCACATGTAGGGGCACCAACCCACTGTGCCTTAGAAGTCCCCAAATGTTCTGTTATGGTACCAACCTTTTTAGGCTAAATTTATACTCTTTCCAGTTAAACTGTGATGAGCAGAGTATCAGTTAATTCAGTTAAACAAATAACAAATGCTGGAAATAATATTTTTTAAAAATTCCAAAGATGTGCATAGCCATAGAAATCGAGTCTATTAAAGCATCACACCATGGCTCAATTCCTAATAATAATTTCAAAAACTTGCAGCAAGGACACTGAAATATTTCATTTTTGCTTTGTACTTTTCTTGAATGAGTTTCATAGTGTTCGGAAAAATGGCCCAGAGTCCTGCAGTATCTACTAAATGGTCTCATAAGTGTCAACACCTTCAGTATCATTTGCATTCTATAAATAGTTAACACACTGGAAGCTTCTCAACATCGCTTACTTTGCTCCTGGAGGTTTGTTTCCACTCTGTGTAGAAACAGAATATTTTTTTTTTAAAGTGTAGGCAATCGTCATACCATTGTTCTATTTCTCATGCTTGGATCTCTTCTTGCTTTTTGTCACATCCAATATTGCTTTAATATGCACCAATCAGACAAAAATGTCAAAAGAAGAAGAAAGTATCAGCAGAGATTTACTATAAATTGAAGTATTTCATATCTATAGTAAAAGAAAACTTTAATTTAAAAAGTGCCAGAAATAGTTCAGTCAGTATGAAAATAAAGATGTCACGACTAAATAAGAATTTTCAGTCCCTTAGCTGTCAATAATTAATAGATTATTTACACTGGCACACTCACATTTCCCAGCTTTCAGGATTCCATTTACACTTTGATCCTTGGCTCAGCAGCAAATTTAACATCATTGTGACCTTCTTCTGCCCAACACCATCCGCCCATCAGACAGAGAGAGAGCATCATCTGATATGTGCATTTATTAAGGCGGCAAGCTCCAAATATTGGAAAAATGACAAATGCAGTGTTTCCTATAATAAACTGGAAGAGAAACAGATTGTTCTTAAGGAAAAATCAATTAGCAAGCCCTCTCTACAATGCTTTTCTTAGGAGACAAAACGTTTGCATCCTATGGTAAAGTATAGCTTTTAAAAGACTGCTTCCGATTAAAATCCTGCAAAATTGATAGCACGTCCTCAATAGTTCCATAATGGTTCTAACCATACAGAAGAAATCCTAATGTTAAAGATTCCGTGTTTTACTCAATTGCCTTGTAAACAGTGATTCAGAATAATCAAAGTACACGATCCTTGAAAATCCTGGATGATATTAAATTAAAATTACACATTTAATGAGGAATATATTGTAACAGCAAAAACAAAGACATCTAAAAAATAATGTCCAAAAAACACAGTATGAAAGTCCACAAGTAATATTAATGGGGAAAAAGAAAAAATGAACATGAAACCATTGAGTCTTTAAAATGTGTAGTAATCAGTGTAACAATATTTGGTGAAGATGCCCAAGACTGTTAGTGTGGAAAATCATTGTAAAGCTGATTTGTCCTTTGATGTTGCTTCAACTTTGCATATTAAAAGATTTTTGAACTAGGCCAAAAAAGATGTGGTGCTCCAATATTCAGTGAAGACATAAAGAACAGTGAAAAATACACACTGAAGCTGCTATGTAAACAAGATGTCAAATATTATTTGTGGATTTCCTTACGAGAAAATGCTTGTGCAGATAATATGTCAACATTTGCATTAATGATAGCACTATTAATAATGAAACTGTGCAGGATGAAGCTCTTGGTACCACATGTCAGTTTGGAATGTATGTGTGTGGAAAGAGATATCACACCTCTAAAATCAGTCTTCAATATTACAAGTATATTATGAGTACAGTCTTAGTTGGGAGTAAGCAAATAGCATCCTTTCTTTCTGCTGCCTCTTTTTAGGCCATATTCATTCTGACTCACAAAAGGAACAAGGATTTTTTAAGGTTATATGAGATTGAAGTGACACCCATACTGCTTTTGTGTCGATTTGGAAATTCTAAGCTCTTTTCAACTGTACCCCATTAAGACTAGTCAGCAGGCAAAGGCTGCTTTCACATCCCTTAAAAAGCTCCATAAAGAGACAAGAGACAGCTTTTTTCTCAGCCAGTGTAGACCTAGTTTTTTTTTTGCTACTTCTTCTTATGACATGGAACCAACAGTTAGCATAATACTAATAGCTAGAATTTGTGGAAGGCTTCTATTTCAATGCAAGTATTTTTATGTCTATGATTATGAAATCATGAGAATTTAAGTCTTGAAAGGAATTCAAGTTCTCTGGCCCATTTCTAGCTAGTGGTTCAATCTCCTGTGATATGACACTAAAAAGCTGAAAATATATTTCACCTAGGAAATGAAAGATTAGAAGAAACCTTCTTTGAGTTCTCCTTTATTACCAGGATATTTTCTTTCTATGAATCTTATGTGAACTTCCAAACAAGATACTACCAAAAGAACTTTGAGAAAACTACTGGATATTATAATAGACTACACTAAAAAAAGTCCTTTTATTACTCTATTTTCTCTCCCTTGTTGAGAATTGCAAATGTTCCTCAATTTGTGATGGGACCACATTCTGATAAACCTATTGCAAGTTAAAGATGCCATCACCAACATAGCTTAGTGACACGGTACACTGTGCAGTACCAGTTGTTTATCCTAGTTGTCATGTGGTTGACTGGGCGCCACAGCTTTCTGTCACTGCCCAGCATGGTGAGTATCATACCGTGCCTGGGAAAAGGTCAGTATTCAAATGAATTATGGTTTTCACTGAATGTATATTGCTTTTGCACCATTGTAAGGCTGAAAAATCATAAGTTGAACTACCATAAGTCAAGGACCATTTGAAACATGAATGGATTTAATCATCATAATAGTTACAAAGTCATGTTTGGATTCTAGAACATTCCAAATACCCTGCCCCCTAAATTTCCAAATAGATGAAATCATGATACTACCGCCTTATCTTTACCCTTCTTTCCAAAACTGTACTTGCCTTCTTTTCAGTGACCACGACTCACAGAAGGAAGAGGAACAGGGCAAGTTGTTTTGCTCCAAGCTTTTTTTCTGTGAGTATACATTTTTGTGCTCATCATGGTGGGTATTCAGTACCCCAGCCGATTATGTCCTTCATGCAGTACCACAGCATAGCAATTTCCTTTGCAAAATTCCTTGGCAGGAAACACTGCCAAATGCTAACTTTGTCCTAGAAATAAATGCATATTGGGCCACATGAAAAATTCTACACAATATACTTTCACTGTACTTAAAGAAATGGTGATGCCAGGAAAATCACAAAGTATGAATGAAATTTGAAGCTTAGGGGGACTTTCTACAACAAGTTTCCATCCATATGGCAATAATCTCAGTGGGGAAATTGCCACTGCGATTTTAAAAGGACATCAACTGCTATCTCTCTGGAAGATATTCTTTGCCTTGGAGGCAGAAAGATGAATGGCTAGTAATATTCTTTCTTATTAACCTGTTTCACAACACAAAATTATCTTTTTATCAGTGATCTGTGTATTATACAGGAGTCTACCCTCTGCAAGAAACCCTAGTGTTTCAAGATGAAGACAGATAAATAGAAGAAAAATATTGCATAAAGTTGATTTATTACCAGGCAGCCCTACAATATTTAGACAACTAGAATAAACCTAAGAAGCATTCTGTTTGTGACATGGACCAACAGAAAGGTAAGGAGTTTCCACCAGAAGTGAATTTTCAGCTTGAGCTATGACCTCTGAAGAAATGAGATTTATAATGTAAATGCTAATAAAGCCTCCTCCATGGCAGCTTGAACACACCGCTGTGAAAACACAGAATAACAAGCATCTTTCAGCTTCTTCAGTTCAGTTTTAATTACTGCAGAACAGCCTTCTCCTGCCTTTCTAGTCCTCCCTCTGTCAACACTCCACTCATCCTGGATTCTCTGAAGCTTATGTGTTCACAATATAAGCTCGCTCTTTAAGAAGCCTTTGTTTTGTGAGATCTTTTAAAAATCTCTGTTTTCAGCTGGATGAGTATAATTCTCTCCTGCCATTTCATATTCATTCTTTCTTTAAATTCTACCCTGAGAAGCAGATATAGGTGTGTTCAAAACACTAAGCTCAAAATTTTAGGTTAAAAAATAACTACCAAAGAGAGCTCATATCCTTATGCCCAGATGATATCATGTTAAAATGGTGTGTTGGGCATCCAAGAAATCTGCAGCCATTCTTCACACTTCAACCACTTTGGTTATGTACTGCTGCTTTTATTAGTTTCTCGCCCTGCAAAGCCTTTCCCCAAGCTTTCAACTTTTTTCTGTCAGTTTTTCTCTGGGGTGAGCTTTGCCTGGAGGAAAGAACTCAGGAGTTTGAGCCCTGAGCTGGGCCAGCCACTTTGGGGAACATCATTTTTAAGAAACAATGACTAACAAACTATGATAAATCAGTCCTGTCTATTTGGGAAATATTTTCTCTAAAATAAATGAAGTGAACCTCTATCAGCTCAAGAAAAACTGATGATTTAGTCACCATTTATAAAAGTAAAGATCTCAAGTGAATACTGGAATTCTGGAAAACTTGTCACCACATGATGAGATTAATAGTTCCTCAACACTTAAAGACATTTCTTATGAAGTTGATGGTGATATAAATGAATGGAATTTTTATATTGTATTGTAAACCATTTCAAGATTTGGAAGATCTGCATAACTCAGTGAGCTTGCACTTTCAAATGACCATTACAAAGAGTTAACAAAAATCACACAGGGTAAGAACTCTCCTCAAAACTCAAAAGAATGCCAATGGATTTTTATGTAACAGAGAATGGAAATTTCATTAATATGATTTCAACTTTGACATTGCAAGTAACCTTTAAGAAACAACTACTTGCCAAGTTTTGGTGAAGTATCAAAGATAATCCACAACACTCTTAGGAGACCCTTAAAGTATTCTCCCTCTTCTACCACATAGCTATGTAGGAACTGATTTTTCTTAATATGCTTCAACCATTATGAAACTCCAACAGATTAAAAACTGAAGGAGAATTGAGAATCCAATTGTCTTCTAGTGAGCCCAAAGTTAAAGAGATTTATGAAAATATATACACTTGGGGCTGGGATTGTGGCTCAGCGGTAGAACACTTGCCTCGCATGCGTGAGGCCCTGGGTTCGATCCTCAAGCACCACATACAAAGCAATAAAATAAAGACATCGTGTCCATCTACAACCAAAAAAATATTAAAAAAAATATATATATATATACACTTTGGTCACTAATTTTTTGATTTTGAAATGTGGCTGTTTTATAACATTTATGTTACCATGTAATGGGGTCTGTTGTTGTAATTTTTGAAATAATAAATATTTTTAAATTTCTAATATGATAAGCATAGATCGATATGATACATATAAATAAAAATTGGGGGAGTTCTCAAATTTTTAAAATTGTGCAAAGTTCATGAAACCCAAAAGTTTGAGAACCACTAATTCACATGTACTGGCCATTGTTGCATACCAATGGGTTTATTATTCATCCAACTCATCTTCCTTCAGAGAGCAGAGGTCCTTAAAGCAGGCTTCTGAGTAGATTTTAGAGAGTCCACAATACTTTGGAATATCATGGTATTTGACATGGCAGTACTTTTTCTGGGGCAAAGGTCTTGGTTTTACAAGATTCTCTGTAAGTGACCTGAGACCACTGCTTTTGGTTAAAGTTATAAAGTGTGTCTTCTCCAAACTGTCCACATAGCACAATGTTTTGGAGTGTAGACTCTGGACTCAGACTTCTGAATTTTAAGCCAAAGTTCTACTACTTAATATCTTATTGACTTTGGACAAACCAGTTTCCTCATATGTAAAGTAGGGAAAGTAAGAGTCTACCTCAGAGTATTGTTATGAGGCAATTGTGACGAGGTAAGTGAGGTCATTCTTGTATGCGTAGGACAGTGCCTATTTATACACAGGTAGGGCTAGGTAGAGATAAAGTCACCCATATCTGATTAAAGACAAGGAAGCTGTACAAGGAGTAGCATGTGACGGAAGTGCATTTTATTCCAATATCATTTTAATTATCACTAACATCTTTACACTTGTTTGAGGATAAATTTATAGAAGTCAATATCAAGGTAGCAATCAGGGGTTCATCAGCTTTTCATTTTATACCCAGTTAATCTCTGATAACTTTTCACTTCGAGCGACACACTGCAGCATCGTAAGGCACTATGCAGTATTAAATGTTATGCACAAATAGGTACCTAATGGTGGGTTTAAGGATGTTGCAGCAGTTCAAGTTCTTTCATTTTCCTGATTATAACTGCATTTGCATAATGTATGAATTCAAACATTATTGCTGTTAAATAATGCATAAATATTCTCCCATGCTGAAATATGTCTATTTCCTCTTCATAAATTCTGTTGAGTGTATCGTTCAGTTGTTGTTCTATTTAAAATGTACTTGGAGATCTGCATACATCAGAGCCATGACTGGGGGAAATGTCATAGTCAGAAGAATGATCATACTCAGAACTGTAAATGAAGTGTATATTATAAATGTGTCAGAACATTCTCTCTTTGGGGTGCATTATCTTCAGAATCTAACACTTAGTATTTCAGAAAGGGTGAATTCTTTTTTGATTACTTGATAGTCAGATGGGATTTGTATTTCTAATAAAAATTTCCTGGAAATTCTCAGAAAAAAAAAGTTTATTTTTCTTTGTTTTGTTTTTCCAAGACTGAATATAAATATGAACATGATCATATACCATGGAGATTTTCTTGCATACTAGGAAATACTATCTAAATTATTAGAGGCAATGATAATTGGTGTGAATTCCCACTTCAACTTTATAGCTTTAAATATTCCATTTAAGGCACTCTCAATGATTCATTTATGGAAACCACAGCTGCTTCTTTGTTTTATAAAATATATGTTTAAAACGAAATATGAGTGTTTATTTTTAACTTTATTGTCTCCTTTTCCAAATAGATTACTTGACTTTGAGATTCCCTTTCACTTGTAAAAGAAATATAGTCTAGGACTTAATTTGGAATCTAATGTAGTAGGTTCTCTTGTCTTAGTCTATTTTCTATTTGCTGCCAGTCTGAAATAATCAAGGGACCAAAACAGATCATAGTTTAAAATTTGTCTTATTTTATGATTCACCATTATGATGCCAAAGATGTCTATCCTTGTATTACGATTGTTATAATGTTACGCACACTGTCCCAATCACATACACATATGAAGGGAGCCTATTTTCTCTGTCAAATGGATTTTCTGTCACTTCCTTATTCTAGCCCTACTTGCTACTGCTGATAAAACGATGTGATGCATTCAAATGTTCAATAAAAAAGGATGTGCCTTTAGAAGAATGCATTTTTAATTCTAAGCATTTCATTATAAGCAAAAGATAGCTCTGAAATGTATCACATGAACTTCAAACTCCTAAATGGGAAATACAAAAATATTTCTCTTCTAAAACAGAATAGAATCTGTTCAATAAACAAAATAAAATGGACTGTGACACTGCATGTCAGTTTCACACATGGAGCACCCAAACAAATATTTGCTAAAGAAATCAATTTCATATACAACAAGGCTATTCATTAAATCTTTTCCTCTTTGCCATAGATTGCATGCAATGGAGCCATCAAAGCATGCAATAAGAGCTGCATAGCCCTAGCAATGGCACTTCAGATTTAGAGAGTACAAATTTTCAGCACGAAACTTGAACCAAATTTGCTTCTTTCTCAACCTCCTTAATGAGCAATTCTAAAGCCCCATGGAGCATTGATTTTTTTAAAAAAAAATCAATATGAAGCAGACCACTATGTGTAGAGATCCAAGGACATCTTCTATTGGAGAGATTATGGCTATAGTTTGGAAGCTTTAGGCTCTTTATTTTTCTTCACAGTTTATGCCTATCGGATATGATTTCTACCTAAATCTTAGAAAGCAGAGGGAGCTGCCTAAAGCAACATACCCAAACATTGTATTATCTTCAATAGGAAAAGAAAAACATGTAAGAACTTCAATCCAAATTCTGAATATTTTAATCCAACTACTGTCGCTTTCCCTTAAGTATTAAAATGAACAAAATAAAGGAAATTTGAGAAGTTGCTCAATAGAGGCAAGGGCAACAGATGCTAGGAACAGTGTTGTCTGCCAGGTGTGCTACCCTCAGGCCCTCTGAGAATTGTAAACTCTGCTCTAGTCCCACAGGAAGAATGGACCTGGGATCTATCTCCCACCTCAGTTGTACCAGACAGCCCCTGGGCCTAATGTTAGCAAAATAGTTCTGCCTTGAAATGTTGAAGTTTTATTTTAATCAACTATAAAAACTTGATTCAACAAACCAAATGGCATATGATTCTTAATAGCATGCTTGTTTTTATTGAAGCATATCAGATAGCATAAATAAAGATGAAAGTCACACTGTGTCTGTGAGAATGCTATAGCAACCATGGAAAGTTCTGCAGTTCTTGTAAATCTTCTATGTTAGGTGTTTCTAGAACCTTCAGACTATTTGGTCTCTCTACAAATTGAGTGTCTATGCCTCAATTTTTATTCTATTGGATGTCTTTTTCTTTACCTGCACAGTCCCTCAACCAAAAGAGTTTATTAATACAATAAACATTTGAAAAAATGCCAGAAAAACTGCACAATGCGTGGGGTCCATTGATTGCAAAGTGACTCTCTGAAGTCTGAATATTATGCCAACCCTAGCCGTCCCATCACCTGCACAAGCATTCCAAGGTCTTTAGAAGCCCCAGTGACCCACTAGGACATCCTCACTCTGGCCTCGACCATTGGTCTAATCTCTTGTCCTTACTCATGTAGGCCATTTATCTGAGGCTGAGACAAAGGAGTGTTTAATCAAAAAATGCATTAACTAATTGGTGAAGCCTATTATAAAAAAAAAACCCTGATTACTTCATGGTGTCAAGAAAAAGGGCCTGCGGCACCACCACTGTGACAGCAAAACGCAGCACTTGGGAGCCCTCCTCTCCTGGGCCTCCTCTTTGATTTCTGCCTTTAATACTGATAAGAAGTGACAGTAGTTGGATAAAACAATCAAAACTTGAGTTGAAGAGCTTATAAACCTTCTGACACTTCAATAAACCAAAAGCCGATATGAAACTAGCAAAATGGTTTTATTTTAGCTCTGGCTAGCCACACACCAGACATGACATCCATTTGCAGAGCTCCGAGCTATCGCCTTGATATAATATTTTACTAACTCTCATTTCACATCTTTTAAATAAGAAATAAATGCTAAATTCTACCAAGAGAAATAAAATCTTTTATAATCTTTTAGACAGTTGTTGTCATCCCTCAGGAGAGCTTTATGCCTGCTGCTAAATGTCTACAAATCAATATTTAATATTTTGAAACATGAAGTCTTAATTATCTATCTTTCCTTTAAGCGTGAAACCCACACTGAGTGAAAATAAAACCATTTGTTGGCTGATAGATTGATTGCCACTTATTAGCACTTTTTTGATCCACAGGTCAGATTGTAGGGCTTCATTGCAAACACACACTATACCTTATTGCTTATGCTTTGACATGTGAGTGAAGGGGACAGAGTTTGGTGACTCGGGGCTGTGTGGGGATCTTTTGCACTTTGGTTCACTGGGCTAACACCAATGAATAATAAGTGAAAGAACTGTTCATCAAGTCATCATAAGTGCTATTTATACTCCAGATAGACTTTTTATTCTTAGGTACAATAACAATACAAATTCTTATGCCCTATATACAAACTAGAACATTAAGTAGAATTGTGTATGTGTCACTCTCTGCCAAAAGGGGTAGAGGGAAATTCTATGTTCTTGCTCAAATGTGTAATATCACAAAAGCCCCTATTGGGGGGGGGGGTGTTACCCCATGGGCTTCTGTGAACCTTGAACCTGCCTGCACTTGATGGGAATCCTTAACCACAGCAGAAATCTGAAACTTAAGCAGAAAGATTCCTCCCTCTTAGAGCAAAGGGGTCATAAGTAGATAGATAAAATCCTAGGTTTTCTCTAGATGTGTCACCCTAAACTTCGTAGGAACTTCTTGAAATGGAACATATAGTCAAATGGGGAAAAGATGTGCCCATGTTCCAGAACTTGCTGATGTGACTTTATTTGAAAAAAGGAATACTAATTTAAGGATCTCAGGGTGAGATCATTCCAAATCACTTAGATGGGCCCTAACTCCAATGGCCCTAAATCATTCAGTGTCTTTAGAAAAGAGAAGCAGAGACACACAGGGAGAAAGAGAAGACCATATGAAGATGAAGGCAGAGAATGGAGTTATACTGCCACCAGCTGAGGTGCCTGGAGCGACCAGTGGAAAAGGCAGAGGATTCCCCCCAGCCTTTTCAGGGAACTCAGCCCCAGCTGACACCTTGATTTGGATATCTGGCCTCCAGGACAGTGAGAGATTAAAATCATTGTTGCAACCAATGAAGTCCATGGTCATTTTTACAACCCTAGAAAACTAATGCACATGGCAGGAATATAAGGAGACCTGGTGAGTTTGTAACAAGAAGACTGTGTGGATTGGTGCTAAATTTATGGGATCAGGGCTTCAGGAGTATTTAAAGGCTTTCCTCAAATTACTTCTTTCTTGTTTATCTCCCTCTATCATTAGGACTTCCTGGCTTTTTATCCACTTCAGTATACTACATGTCTAGGACTTTGGAATAATGGTACTATATAGTTTGGGGTTTGATATCAGCTCTCCCACTTAACCTTAATCATCACTTAATCACTCTGAGCTTGAATTCTGAGCTGAGTTCCATTACTCATAATAAGGAGCTAATAATACCTCCTTACATGTTTGTTGTGAGATTAGGGATGTGTTTGCAAAGTATTTAATATAGTTCCTGGAATACCATTGGTGCTCAATGGAGTAATAATTATTACCTTACCAGGTGTTTTGAGGGTTAAATAACAACATGCAAACCTCCTGGCACCATGGAAACATTTCATAAATGCTACTATAGCTATTATCATCATATATTTTTGTTCCTTGGAGTTCCATCATCCCAAATTGGCAATTATAGGCAGACATGCTTGGTGGCTGCCCTTGCAGGAGGGACAAAATCCAAAACCTCTCGCATAATCTACCAGTCCTTCTTTTTTTTTTTTTCTAGTTGTTGATAGACCTTTATTTTATTTATTTATTTATTTATCCTTATAGATTCTTTTTTTATTTTTTTATTTAATTATTTTATTTAAATGCGTTTCAAGTCATAGTACATAAACAGAGCTCAGTTTTTCCATTTCTCTGATTGCAAATCAGATAGAGTCACACTATTTGTGTCTTCATACATGCACCAGGTCTACCAGTCCTTCTTAATCTGTTCTGATCCCAGCATACTATTATATCCTGTGCCAAATTCTCTTGTTTATCCTGCTCCAGCACCCCACCAACCTCCCCACGCAGCATGAATAAATAATAAGGCTGCTGAGCTGGGGGAAAGATTATAATAGGGAAATCCATGTCCAGGAAATGGAAAATCCACCTTTTCTATTCCACAAATCATGAAAAGGGAAAAGAGAGAAGAGAACTGAGAAGTGCTATGGATAGGTGGCTTATTCTGGGGGGATTATGTTCATTGGTTAGGGCTGTGATAAAGTCAGGGTGCCTTAAACAGCTGAAAAATAATTTCCTCATATTTCTAGAGGCTGGGAGTCCAAGAACAAAGTATCAGCAGATTTGGTTTCTTCTCAGGCTTTTCTTCTTGAACTGCAGATGGCTGCCTTCTCACTGTGATCTATCCCCATGTACATGCAACACAAATTTGGAAGCCATTCTGCTGTCTCCACAGATCCAATGTAAGGCACACAGGAATGCTGAATATCTCAGCTAGTACCCTTGAAGGTGTTGCTGAGTAGTGTGCCAGCTGGGCCCTAGCGTGAGATTGATGAAGACTATTTGAGACAAACAATTGGATCATGAAACCAGCGATAAATATAACCCAACATTCCAAAAATTCAAACAGAACCAGTTGTGCCTCTTCAGCTAGAAGCAACAATATCTAAAAGGCCCCATGCGAATGCCCACTCCCTTCCTTCCCATGATCTCAAGGCCACTATAACCAGATGCCACTGTCAAAAATAATACAAGGTTGAACAAATTGGAAAGACTTAGAATTTTCCTAAAATACTAAATTATCTCAAAGAGACTTTCTAAACAAGCCCATATGAGGAACAGAAAATTCTGAACTTTAAGATTTGACCCACAGAAACTATTAGATGATGGAGATTGAGATCGATGAGATGAAATATTATTCATCAACAAGTTGTTTTCCTGTTACCTGCTAAGAAAAGAATCGTGAGGAAGATTAGACAAGTTGTAGTAAATGAAGCTGTATTTTTTCCCTCCACACAGGAATGGTAATATGTATTAAATTTGGACATTCTTCAGACTAAAAACTCCAAGGGGACAGTCTACTCTACCGGTGGTGCCCAGCACACATAAATGCTTAAATGAATGATATCATCAAGCTAAAGCAACTTCTACACCAAACTACATCTCTCTTCACCTACACAACTCTACTGAAGGCTCGTCAACATTACCATATTCCATACACTTGTTCAGCTCCCTTCATTCCAAATAGTTCCATTAAAAAAGTTTCTCTCCTTACAAAACTGTGGTGGAGATGACTCTTACCTCCAATTCCAAATTCATCCAACCACTAAATCTTGTGCCATCTTCAAGTCAGGACCCCAAAATGGATACTGCGTTAATTCCAGCTCAGATCTAGCCCTCTCAGTCCATTTGCCTAACTTGTTTCACCTCTTATAATTCCACATCAATAAATATTAGCTTCTGTTAGGCCATCTTTTTGCTGTGTCCTTGACTCTAACATCTACCTTGGATCAAGTTCTTTGTCATATCTGATCATTTCCTTCCCCCTTTCCCCTTCCCCCATTCACCTCTGCGCTCCTGAATGCCCAGATCGCAGCCTCTCTGATGCCGCCACTCATATTAATCTCCTTCTAAAAACTTCTTTTACATGATCTGCATTGAATATTGCATCAATTTTAGCTTTTCCCTGCCAGTATCTCAACATGTATCTATATATGCTATACATGTATAGTTCTATACCTGCATAGGGATACATACATACACACATTTTATACCCACATATATACATATGCACATACATGTCAGTGCTGCTTGTCATAATACTCTCCTTAGAAGCAGTCCACATTTTAACACTCATTGCTTTTGTTTTCCACAGCTCATAACATAGATAAAACATGGACACTCAATAATGCTTTTTGATTGATTCTAGATCAGACGAGTATTCATTGTCCAGGAAACATACCAAGAGAAACAAAAAATTGCATTGTATTTGCTTAACTTTTTTAATCAATTTTCCATCTTTATTATTTTATGAGTTATTTTCATTTAAGCAAGAAGGAGAATTTTTCCCATGCCAGCCCATCTGTTCCTCCTCTTGACTTTGAAGTGGTCGTCAGGCTAAATTGGTAACATCTTTCATTCTGTGGCAAGGCCCCATGTTGTCCCAGGCATGCAATTCCAATTTCATTGCCCTATTGAGCCAAAGGCAAAGAGAGGCAACAAGAGATAAATCCCTTCAAAAACTCAATAAGTTTAATAATAGCTAACAGACACAGAATACTACCCAACATAGAAATGTTTAATTGTTCTCTGTCATTAAGTTGGCTCTAATGATAAAGGCCCTTTGTGAAGCTCCTTTCCCATTTGATATTAGACTCTGAAGAACTGCACTGGGAGGGGCTTCCAATACTCACACCCCTCATACCCCCACTCTCAGCTATTACTGCACAGTATATAATAGAAACAAGGAAGAAGTGAGTCTACTTAGAAAGTTCTCAAGGGATAGCCTCTTCCCAGTCAATCCAGTTAATAGACGAGTGTTTCAAAACCTTCATCTGAGCTAGTTTTATGCCAAGTCTTCCAAATCACTACTATTTCACTTTAAATGCAATTTATTTTGGGCTGCCCTCTATGGAGACTGAATACAAATTAGTAACCTAAGTATGGGCCTAAAAGTAATAGACTAGGAGCCCATTGCTTCTTTCAGGGGATATTAAATTTTTTTTTTTGTACTAGAGATTGAACTCAGGGGCACTTGACTACTGAGCCACATCCCCAGCCCTATTCTGTGTTTTCTGTAGAGACAGGGTGTCACTGAGTTGCTTAGTGCCTCGCCATTGCTGAGGTTGGCTTTGAACTCGCGATTCTCCTGTCTCAGCCTCCCTAAGGGCTGGGATTACAGGCTTGCGCCACCGCACCCGGCTGATATTAAATTTATTCTTACATTTCACTATAATATTCAAGGAAAAATACAAGCTAATTTTATACAGAAGATTCACTGATGTCATGGTCATTACAATAAATTTTTTAAAAGGTCTTTTTCCCCCAAAAGAAATTCACTAACTAAACATAAAGGCAACAAATGAACATTACCAAATTGAAATGTGGAGAAAGAATTAGAGAAAATTAAACACATTGATGTGAATATACAACGTTAGTCACATTTATGTCTAGTGACTAATACACTTCCACTAACTTTCTCTTGCTTTGTTCTTTTCTACTGGAAATTCAAGGATTGATCACAGTAGTATTCTTATGAATTATGAGAAAAATGAGCAAATTTGCGGCACACAGGCAAGACCTAGGTGAAGCCTCAAAACCAGAAAAACATTGTTTTTGGTGCCCTCTTTTCTCCATCTATCACCCGTTAAAACAAGGTACTTCAGCAGTTTACAGAGTCCATTTGAGCAGACAATAATCCATGGGTCAGGCAGCTCCAGACAGCAGGTGATTTTGAATGCCACCAAAGGGCAGAGAGGAGACTTTTATGGAATGAATGTGGGGCAAGGCAAAGAGAGTATTTGGTTGGACACAATATATTTATTTATTTATTTTTATGTGGTGCTGAGGATCGAACCCAGTGCCTCACGCATGCAAGGCAAGTGCTTTACCACTGAGCTACAATCCCAACCCCCGAGCAGCCATCTTATTTGAATCAATGCAGCGGAAATTCCCTAGTTAGAGGTTAGTTGGCTATTTCTGACCAGTTAAGCTTAAGTAGTGAAAAGTCCCTCATATTAGGGTTAATTGGTGGTTTCTGATTGGCGTAGACTATGAAGGTTTACACTGAGTTAGGTTTCAATTTGCTTAACTAGGAGCCAGGGCACTGGAGCTGCCTCAGTCTAATGGCCTCCCAATTAATTATTTTAAAACAGCACTCCATTCAACATTCCTTGCTATTCCTTTGGAGAAATAAGTGAAATTAAGAATTTAAGGTTCATACACTATACCTGACTTTAGTACCATTTAGAATAATTTTTCAAATTATTTCCCTGAATTCTCAAACCTATTCTATGAAATAGATGTTCTCATTAGCCCAGTTTAACCAGTGAGAAAAATGTGGCCCAGAGAGGGTCGGTCACTTATCTAACTCACCAGGCTGCCAATATTTTAACAACCACATTGCACCGACAAAGGGTGTCAGAAGACTCCCGTTTTGTCTTCTGTTTCACTTTGGTTGATACAGACCTATGAGTACTATACTCTTGCTTCAGAAACTCCACATTGAAAATTCATTTGCAGAAACTGAGGTAGATACAGAGATCAGCTCTGACAATGAAAAGATAGAAAATCTCATTTCCCAATCTGTGTTGCTGTTTAGGATCATGATCACAACAACCAACCCACAGAATCTGGTAAACTAACCACTTGGTATGTTCGTCAAACCCATGAAATTGTGGACCTTTGCACAACCATGTCAATTTACAGAATTAAAGAATATTAGAACCAGGAGGGACTTCAGAGGACATAGAATCAAACTCTCTCATTCTACAGATGTGAAAACTAGGATACTTAGAGCTTAAATGAATTTCCCACATCCCAGACCCAACACATGGCAAAGTCAGGTCTTACACTTAGGTCTTTGGACCTGACTCAATAGATGGATTTCCTAATCTTTTTTAAAAAAAACATTTGTGTTGTAGATGAACACAATATCTTCATTTTATTAATTTATATTTTAATTTATAATTTATTAATTATATATATGAGGATCGAACATGTGCTAGGCAAGTACTCTACCACTGAGCTACTACCCCATACTCCTGCTTAATCTTTTTTTTTTTTTTTGGTACTGAGGATTGAACTCAGGGGCACTCAACCACTGAGCCACATCCCCAGCCCTATTTTGTGTTTTATGTAGAGACAGGGTCTCGCTGAGCTGCTTAGTGCCTCTTCGTTGCTGAGGTTGGCTTTGAACTCGCGATACTCCTGTCTCAGCCTCGCTAAGTGCTAAAATTACAGGCTTGAGCCACCGCGCCCGGCTCCCTGCTTAATCTTAAAGGTAGACTGGGGGTGTTGCTCAGTGGTAGAGCACAGGGTAGTATGTACAAGGCCCTGAGTTTAATCCATAGCACCATCTCTACCACCACTACCAACAACAACTTACTTGTATCAAAACTGTAGCAGCTCAGCTCCATTTGTGTACAACAAATTGAAGAGCATTCTGCTGTCATGTATAACTAGATTAGAACAAATAAATAAATAAATAAAACTGTAGCAGCTCAGATCTTGACATGTCATTACATATCCCCACCATCCCTTGACACCAAAATGTTAAATCTTCAACCTGTGAAATTCATTCTATTTCTTCCTGGACTGGGTCTGATCAAGCCAAACATCATGCTATTATAATATTTTTCTGGATTTCTAATTCACTGTGGACACATTTGAGTTTCTGCTATATATATTCATTTTATTTTTCACATTTAAAAAAACAGGAAAAAGTCCTTAAAATAGACTATGTCTCTGTAATCCCTGCACTTTGGGAGGCTGAGACAGGAGGATCACGAGTTCAAAGCCAGCCTCAGCAATAGCGAAGCACTAAGCATCTCAATGAGACCTTGTCTCACATAAAACACAAAATAGGGCTGGGGATGTGGCTCAGTGGTTGAGTGCCCTTGAATTTAATCCCTGGTACCACAGACACACACAAAAATAGAACTTGTCTGCTTTGTCTGCTTTTTTATCTGTGTATTTAATACTTTTTCTTACCCTATAATATGCCCCAGTTCACAAATGAATCCTGCAAGCTATTCAAATATACCCTGAATGGCAAGATTGTTCTTTTACAAATATGAGATATAAGACTTCTTGTGTAAATACATTAAGTTCTTCATGAATAAAGGAAATATTGTGTCCAAAGATTTTTGTTACTGGTAAAAATAATTTTGTCATATTCTATGCACTACTTTAAAAACAAACAAAAAATACATTAAAATGCAAAACTGAATGTTAATGTCACCCCAAAATTCATACATTGAAACCTAATCCAAATGTGGTGGTATTTGGAGGGGAGGGGCCTTTGGGGGTTGAGTAGGGATTAATGGGATTAATGCCCATATAAAAGTAACCCCAGAGAGATACCTCCTCTCATCTATCGTATGAGGTTACTGCAAGAACATGATCATCTATGCACCAGAAAGCAGCCCTCACCAGACAACAAATCTGCCAGTGTCTTGATCTTGGATTTCACAACCTTCATAACTTTGAAAGCTAAATTTCTGTTGTTAATAAGCTACCCAGTCTGTGGTGGTTTGTTATAGCATGCCAAACAAACTGAGCCAAGTGTCCTAGCCAGCTAATTGTCCCAGAGGTCATTCACATCAGGGAATCAGTCACCATCTTCACTGTATATTCACATTTGGGACACTCCCTAGGTGTAAAGCTCTATGTTGGGACTACAGCCATCACTGCCATCAGCTGTACAGTATTCCAAATCCCACTTCTTAAATAAAACATGTTTCTGCTTTCATCAGCAGAGAATATTTGGATTCCATGATTACTTCTTTTTATTATTCTTTTTAGTTATATATAACATTAAGATTCATTTTGACATAATTATAAAAGCTGGAAGACAATTTTCTCTAATTCAGTCCCCCGTATTTCCCCTTTTCCTCCCCTCCTCACTCCTCTGTTCCCTTCCCTCCAATCTACTTATTTTTCTGCTATTTAGTTATAATTTTTTTAAATTAGTGCGTTGTGAATAAAGGTGAGATTTCACTGTGGTATATTCACATATATACACAGGAAGATTAATCCACATTTTTTTTTTGATACCAAGGATTGAACTCAGGGACACTCAACAACTGAACCATATCCTGTAGGAGCAGTCCCCATATCTTCAACGTTTCCCTTCCCTCTTTCCCCATTCTATGTTAATGATCTGTGCGCCTGACAGAGCGGTACTCCATTGTTTGTAGCTTTGGGGCCATGATTGGTCCAAGGACCATACATAAGCTGCTGTACTTTCTGGAATATACGGGTTCTGCATCTCACTCCAGCAGAGCAGTATTACCAGCCCCGGGAGTCTGGGTGAATTGGCTCTGTGACCATCCACCACATATTTTGTCCTGTGGGACCCCACTTCATCCCCTGGGACCCTCAACTCGTCAGCAGACCCCCACAAAGCACGGCATAAAACAACATTCATCCCAATTTCTTTTTTGTATTTTATTTAGAGACAGGGTCTCACTGAGTTGCTTAGTGCCTCGCTGTTGCTGAAGCTGGCTTTGAACTCACAATCTTCCTGCCTCGGCCTCCCCAGCGGCTGAGATTACAGGTGTGTGTCATCGTGCCTGGATCCACATTTACTTTTAAAACTATTTTCTGCCACCTTGCATTAAATATTTGTTTGAATTCTCCTATGGAAACAGCTCATAAATGAACATGAACTTGCTTACATGTCAAGGGTTTGGTTGAATTTCAAAACTGAGCAATGGGTAGGGAAAATAACTGATGCTGTACAATGATTCTGGGAGCAGTAAAGCTTGTCATGGCTGTTTCTTATGCTAGAGGACAAATAGGTTACAATTATCAATACATGATCATTAAAAATAGAATGTGTCTGTTAGATCTGAGTATTAAGAACATAATCTGATCCCTTTAGAAAGTCATCCTAAGTCCTTCCCCATCACAGCCTAACTCTCCTGTCCATCCTCATTCTTTTCTCTCTTTTAAGATCCGTTCTTTTCTCTCTTTTAAGATCCATTCTTCTCCCTCATGTCTTGCAGGCATCTATGTAACCATGAAGACCTGTTTCAAATTCACCTTCTCTCAGTACCCTAAGAAGTTGGTCACTCTCACCTCTAGAAACATCAAAATTGGTTGATGCAAAACTTGATGATCTCCTCCCACTATAGTGAATTCCTGAGGGCAGTACTTAATCACGCTTCTCCTGACATAGCACCTGGCCAGACACATGGTAAAATGTCAAAAATATTTATTGAAAAAAAAATGGATGAATGGAAAAAAATGCCTTACTTTAAAGTTGTTGGAACTATGGTCCCCAGGCAAGAGCAAAAGTCTTCAACTACTATGCATTGGTTTATGTTGACTATATCATGAGCTTCAGGATTTTCCCCAGGCATTTACATGGCATAATAAGGCAAGATTAAAAAGATTGTTGTCTGTGTGACCAGTCTTTCTTCATGAGCAAGGTAAAGGTCATGCTTGTATGGGTGTGCTGCTATCATAAATAATCCCCAAACTTTAACCTTCAAAGAATAAATGAATCCAAATTCTATTATCCAAAGCCTCAGACTATGCATATACTCTTGATACACAAGATCAACTTAGCAAGAAGGATGTAACATTTAGCAACCAGAAAACATATTTCAACTAGAGTCAAAATAAAGGGTAGGTGCTCATGTTAGTAAGAAGAGAAATGAATAATGGTTGGATAACATGGATATGTTTAATGCCTGTTTTGTTTCAGTTCTCATTACAAAGACTACTATTGTCAGAGACATAATATAATTCCTACCAGAGGACTTAAGAAATAAGATTTAAAACAGGCCAGGGACTTAGTCATCCAGATCAGATTTGCCAAAATGTCCAAAAAATTAATCAGTTCCTCCTGCACTACAAGAAGAACACCAGTACTAACTCATGAATTATGGAGCAGTTAGTCTGACTCTCAAACCTGAAAGTTTCTGGGGCAATTCATTAAGGAAAAGATCAATTTGTAAAATCCTGGAGGTTATTAAGTTGTTTAGAAGCAGCACACAAGATTTTTCATGTCAAACCAATTCCACTTTCCTCTTCGGGCAGGAAGAGGTGAGGAGGTGACATGAAAGATGGGAAGAAAATGGCTTACTCTCTTTCTATAAGGCTTTGGATAAATCAACATATTGACCATCAACTAATATATTGTTTGGTTAAATTTAGGGACAACCAAACCACAGAAAAGTGATACGGTTACAAAATAAGGGAATCAATCCCTCACCCAGTATTTACTGAGTTTCTGAAACATACCAGGCACCCCAGGAGGCAACATTTGAGAGCCAAAGAAAATCAGACAGATGTTCCACCCTTGAGGTTAGAATAAGAAAGGCAGTCTCCAGCAGCACCTTCAACACTAGATAAGAAGCCCTGAAGGGAGCCAGGCAGTATAGAATAAGGGTTGAAAACATGTGCTCTGGAAATAGGCTGTCTAGTTTGAATCCTGGATCTGTTGCTTACTAACAACATGAATTTGGGAAAGTTAAGTGACTGTTTTTTGCCTCAATTTCTTTATCTGTGAAACAATCTGTGGAGATTATAGAGTTATGCACATCTTGGGGTATGGTTAGTATGCAATAAGTTAGCACATGTAATGTACTCAGAAATACTGTGGAAAGTTTGAGAAGAGAGATTATTTCCCACAGCAGGTAGATTTGAAAGGGAAGAAGAAGAGGACAGGGTAAACAGGAGAACTCAGAAAGATGTAGTGAAGGTAGAGCATTGAAGTGACCCAAGCAGGTAAGGCCTGGACATACAGAGATTGAGACAGAAATGGCTATCATTTATGTGAGAAACAACCAGTACACTGAGAACGAATATGGAGGATAGCTCTCAGTCATATACTGGATAGTCAATTTTGCTCTATTGTAATAGAGTGCATGAAAGGCAGATATGAGAGATAAAGAACTGGAACTCATCTATATGGACATCATTTTTGGGACCAGGAAATCAGATAAAAACATAACAAGAAAGAGCATAGAGAAGGAGTATATTGAGCAGCTTAAAATAATGAGTATCAAACACAAACACACACACACACACACAGCAGAAGGTGGAAATTAGAGTAGGAAGAATTCTGCTTCAATTTTTTATGTATTCATTTTTCTTTGTTTAATTATAAAAATGCCTGGTTTCTCTCAAGAAATAACAAACATCCAAAATGGCATAAGCCAGAAAGGGAATTGGTTATAAGAAAAGAGTTGTAATCTAGTGAATTCAAGGGCAAGAAGTCCTCCGAGACTACATGAGAAAGGGAAGAGCTATTGGGAGCTAAGGATGCTTAAATCCTCCGAAGGACACTCTGCCTTTCTTCTCTCTCAAGGCTTTGTGGTGATCTCCAGAGAAGGTGCATGTGGTCTAGCAAGTCCTTTCCCTCTGCTCTCCCTACCCACAGGGACCAGTGCCTTGTACAGAGCTGGAAATTCAGTAGGAGTCAATGAGCATGGGATGGCTACAAGATTCCACCCTTACTTGTTTAGAAACCCTCCTGCAGTACCTATACATGAGCTTGGCACAGATTGCCTATTCAATAGATGCCAAGAGACTTACAATGTATTTGGAAGCCTCAGTTTATCCTTATTCCTGACATATTGTCTTTAAATAAGAGCTTTTTCTTTCTTCAATGTGAGAAATGTCTGTTAAGAAGTACTTTCCTTGAGTCAAGAGTAAACAATGCCCACATTATCAGATAGCTTGCTTCTTGAGAAAGTGTGCCCCTGATCAGATGTACCCTAGGCTATCTTTCTCCATTCCTCTTCTCAAATATATAATGTTTCAGCCCCTTACTATGTTTACAAAATCCTAGAAGCTGTACAAAAATCCTTTCTGTGCCTCTGTACAGACTACATGCTAGATCTTATAGAATGGTAACACTTTCCCCATGGGCAAGTCGCCTTGACCGCCACAGCAACACATCTCCCCCTATTCATCTGAGGAACAGATTGAGGAAATATAAAGGTATGGCTGCCTTAAGTGTCAGATGTCAGCTGTTACCATCTGCACATGCAGCCATGGGATGTGCATGAATGGGTCCACCTCTCCTATGCCATATAGCCACACACAGCTGATATTTCAATGTGCTTGATTTCCCTGCAGAACTAGGGAGAGAATCTGAATCATTGTTGAGCTTCAAAAGCCCACATAAGTTGCAAATGCTTCCAAAATGCATGAGGTTCCACCATGCCAGTTCTTCACACAAACATTTGCAGTGCATTGCATAGCTGAGTCTCAACATTCCATTCCTGGGTATTTTGCCCCCCTCAAGCTATTCCACGTACATGAATGACCTCCAAATGCAAGCTGGGCTGAAGGCCCAGACAGTTGTCTTTCCTTGACACCTTTCTTTCTGACTTCAAAACCCCAGGGAAAGTCATATGCTGATGTGATATACTGCTTTAGCAAATTGAAAACTGATAGGGAATTTTTTGGAGCTTTGTCCTGCCCTTTGCAATAATCAGCCTTTCTGTTGACAGTTCCTTCTTCAACAATAGTCTGCAGCTAGTGAGACTCTTTATTCTATGTACTTTGCTGTCTAGAGCCCTATTAACCTCAGATTTATTAGCTTTTTTTGTCAACCACTTACACTGCCAGCCTCCCGAGAGAAGAACACATCACAGAGCAAAGAAACTCTAAGGGACACATACATAGAAAAATATCTCAAAGAGCAAACATTTACTAAAAGCAGGAAAGTCAGATGCTAGCACTTGAATAACCCTTCTCCCCCACAAGCACATTCTATAGATACACTCGTGGAAGTTGTGCAAATAAATCTCATTATGCTGCCGAAGTACAGAATTATTGTCTCTCTGAGAATACTGAGATGAAGCCGAGAATCTTCACAAATTTACTGGGCTGGCTCCAGATACACACTAGATTATATTCATCAAAATGAATGGATTTTAAAGTGAGTCCAAAATAGATTCTTTCAAAAATCTAAGACATTGCCTCCGAGGGGCTGCTGGATTTTTTTTTTTTTTCCTTCTGTCCTTTCTCTGGCTTCCAGGGAGGAGAGTAGAAGGAATCATTATTAAAACAAAGAGAAAAAGGTAATTTGACTTAAGTTACTGAGCCAGAGAGCTGCCAGATGTCAGCAGAGCCAGCAGAGGTTACTGGCAGCTAGGGACCAGAAATAGAAATTAGAACAAATATATCTATAGAAAATGTCTGAAAAGTCCTATTCAGCTCCAAATTCAGAGTGATTTGAAGACCCCTGGGTGGAACCTCTCTTGGCTGACCAGGCCCAGCAGCTGCTTCTAGTTAGTTCCACAGGCGCTTTCCTCAGGAATGTTCTTCCAAAGTGCCACATTCCAAATTATTCCACTCTAACGTATCAACCTGATCTATGTGGTTCAGTCTAATCACAAGACCAACCAAAAGGACAAAAATGATCAGAACTTTCCACTGGATTTTTCTTCACCCAAGTTGTTTTTAAGGTGTTTCTAAACACACACAGAGGATCACACCACACACACACACACACACACACACACACACACACAGTGATATATTCATTCCAGCTAATGTTCCTTGAATGTTTATTATGTGCCTGGCATTGTTTGAACACATTTAATTTATCTTCCTAAGTTTTACCTTCCTTAGCTCAACAATTCAATGTGATTGATAATGTTATCCCAATTTTACAGATGGGGCAACTATTGCAAATAGAGAATAAGGAACTTGACCAAGGTCACATGGTAAGTCATGGAAGCAGGATAGAAAACCAGATAGTTTAGCTTCAGAACTGGGCTCTTAACCACTGTAATCACCTTCTTAAAGTAATATTGGTAATAAAAAAGAGTGCTAGATAACACAATGTAGGTCTTTAAAAAGTAAAGTTTTAAAGTTTGGTTGAGTTAAAATATAACACTAGAATTAATTATATCTATTTCTGTTTTCTTTTAAAAATGTAATTACTAAAAAAAATTAGCTACATATATGGTTCTTATTATATTTCTAATAGATAATATTGGTCTAGGTGAATAAAATGGACTCAGTTGCAGATTCATTGTATAACTCTGAAATGGTAGAGTTTGGTTGTTTATTTTTTTACTTATGTCATTAATATTTTTGTACCTTGAAATCTTTATTTCCTAATAAAAGAAAATCCAATTACAAACTGTCTTTATTTGCAGATAATATAATTTTTACCCAGAAAATTCTAAGGATTTTATAAAGTTATTAAATACACTAAGTTTACAAGATACAAGGTTAATACATGAAGTCAAATTTTTGTATATCAACAGCAAATAATTAGAAAGTGAAATTTAAGATGATTCTATTTAAAATATCACCAAGAAATAGTAAATACTTAAGAACAAATTTAATTAAAAGGTGTGAAAAATTACACATTATTTCTGAGAAAAACAAAAGAAGATCTAAATAAATGGAGAGATATGCCATGTTTTTAAATTGGAAGAGTAACTAATATTAAGATATTAATTTTCCTTAGATTGATCAACACAATTCAGTTGTATTACATTGATTCAACACAGTTTCAATAAAACTCCTTACGAGTTTTTTGAAGTAGAAATTAGAAAGCTGATTCTTAAATGTACATGGAAAGAATAATAGCTAAAACAACCTTGAAAGAAGAAGAAACAATTTGGACTTCTACTGCTGATTTCAAAATTTACTATAAAAACTATGATATTGCTTAAATATGTTTTAAATAAATGTAATAGCATAGAGAGCATGAAAATAGTCCAGATATATACAATATTAAAGTATGGGTTTTGGACAAACTCCTTTACTGTAGTTCAAGCAGGGGAAGAATAGTATTTTCAAAAAAAAATTTGCAGTAATTACATGGGGGCATAAACTTCAGCTTCTACTTCATAGAAAAATTAACTTGAATTAGGTCATAGACCTAAAGGCAAAAGCTAAAACTCTCAAGCTTTCAGAGGGAAACAATGTCTCCTATGCCTCAAGGAGGAAAAGATTTCATAAAGATGAGACAAAACACCAATCATAAAAGAATGCCAAATTGACTTCATCAAAATGGAAAACTTCTGCTCATCAAACGACATGGTTCAGAAATGCAAATGCAAGCTACAGCCTGGGAGAAAATATTCTCAGTACATATATCTGACAACAGACTTCTATGGAAAAGAATTATGCCAGATTGTTTACAGAAGCTTTATTCATAAGGACCAAAAACTGGAAGCCACCCAAATGTCCATCAACATTTGAATGGATAAACAAATGTGGTATAGTCACACAATGAAATAATGCTCAGCAATAAAAAGGAAATGAACTGCAGATACAACAGCATGAATGAATCTCAAAAACTTCACACTAAGTGAAAGAAGCAAGACACGAAAGAGTATATCATCTATAATTAAATTTACATGAAGTCTAACTACCAGAAAAATAATCCTAGGTGTTAGAAATTAAAATAGTGATTAGGTGGGCTATGAACTCAATGGTGAAGAGCATAGGGGAACTTTCTGGAGTGGCAGAATTATCCTACAGTTTGATGATAGTTATTACACAGTTGTTTTTATTTATCCAAACCCATTGAATTTTTCATTTCTTAGCAATACATTATACTGTATATAAGAGTTCTGTTAGTAAAAAGTCCAGTCACATTGCTCCAACTTATACATAATCCTCATTAAATACTTAGCCTGTTATGCAATTGAAGTCATCATGGAAAATATGCCACACAAAGGCAGAGATTTGTGTTTGTTTTCTTTACCGCCAAGTCCCCAATGCCTGACCCTCAGTAGGCACTCAGTAATGTCGTTACTGAATAAGTCATGGAACCTAATGTCAGCTAAGGATCTTAACTCCAAGTTGTAGGCATCATTACATATCTAGTCATATATAAAGAGAAATACATTATTTACAATCCAATTCAATAGCACCTTTGACTATGATATGCCTACAGACAGAAAATGGAAATTGGAGAGTAAAGCATTCATTTGCTAGCTATTTGGTTATAAATTTAATTGTATCTGTTTAATTGGTAATAGCTGGAATTCTCAGATTAAATTCTCTAACTCTCCAACCCCTCCCCACCCCATCCACCCTGGTCCTACAGGCACTCATCAATTTAACCTGCAATATAATGAACATGTGCTAGGGAAACCTATAGAAATTAAAAATTAACCTTTTTGAGAGATTTGTGATCTATGCTAGTTTCTAAGGGTTCAGAATATAGGTAGATACATGGTTCACGTAATTATTCCTCTGCAGAGCATTAAGATAGAATCACAGAATGATAGAATTTTTCCTCCTGAGTAACTGCTTCTTCCTTTGAGATGTGATCAGCACTAGCCAAATATTAAGAAGTATGTAGGGGTAACTCATAAAGAAGGCCAAGATCTTTGGCAATCTTACCCTTGCTGACCAGGGTTCACATGTATAAGGTGTATGTGTGCCACAGCCCCCGCCACCAAAGATCTCTGCTTGTATAAAGTGGAATCATATCTTCTTCACTACATTGAAATGTGGGAGGAAATTAGAAGAATTTAAAAGTAGTTGCACCTTGGACTTAGCACCTCACAATAACTGTATCTCCTGAAATCAGTCCACCCAGGGGGAGCCAATTGCATTTCATTTCCCATTGAGTTGGAATTTTCTGATTAATCTTGAGCATCATCATCTTAGAAAACTGTTCAGAAAGAAATGTTTTAAAAGAAATACCACATGAGAATAGGTGGTGTTGGTTGTATAGTTCTGTGTATATAAGTTCTGAGGGTTTAAAGATAGTTGGGGGAGGGAGGGAGGAAAGAAGGGGGCGAGAGAAAGAGAGAGAGAGAGAGAGAGTGAGAGAGACTGACTCTAAGGGAGAAATGTGGAAAGAAAGAAAGCTCAGCCCTAAAGGGAAAAGAATTGTCTAACCTATATGAGTAATTTATATTTTTTCTATCTCCCAATGCCCTAACAGGTCTTTTTTATGTTCTTGCCTATCTTTTATAAAAGAATCTAGTTTTGAGCAGGTTTGGAAAATAATGGCCATGAATATTCTATTATATGCAGGTCTATTTTTGAATACAAAACAAAACAAAACACAAAAAACAGGGCAAGTAACTTGACCCCCATAGTTTTATGACAGAGACTGTTTCTGATAGGGAGATTCTACCTCAGTGGTTGCTAGGTAATGAGCTTTTGGAATAAATGCATTTCCTACCTCCAAATCAATAATCGTGCAATGTTAATTTAGAACATGATCTCCATGGTCACCAACAATTACCATGAGAATTTGCCTTTCACGGAACAGCATTTGCACAAAACTTGTCCCTGCCAATGTACTCTTGAGTACTTACTATATCTGACATTGGCAGCGGTATGTACCATGGCCTGCTCTTTGCTGTTGGATCTATTGATTGAAATGCCATTCATCTTGTGCAGATAAAAGAAATATGGCTTAGCTGGCTCCTGTTTATTAAGACGTGGCCAAGTAGAAATTTCATTTAATTTTAAGAAGCCCTGGTATCATTTTCTTTCCATCTCTGCTTCTCATGAAACATATTTGAAATTCAGGGAAGAATTATAAATCATTCACCTGCTGTTTTTTTTTTTTATGCCTTCAGCTTCTAGTAAAGTCCTCTACTAATAGCTTTTATTTCTATCACAAAAATACTTTCACTATGAAAGCAGAGAAACTGTCTCAGAGATGTGTTTTAAAGAAGAAAACAACATCCCTGAATAAATACAAAAGCAGTTGGTGAAGGTGTGTGAGAAAAAGAGAATGGGTCTTCATACCACATTTCAGATCAACTGTAGCAGAGCACTTGTGAAAAGTTTTCCATTATTCAGAATGATTTCACAAAAGAAGAAAAAAAAATGGAAGAAGAAGAGAATTGTTTTCAAGTTAGCATGGCACTTCAAAATGGGTATCTGTATTAGTTTGTTAAGGATTCCAGGACAAAAGTCATAAGCTGGTGGCTTCAAACAACAGCTGCCGGCTGTCTCATAGCTCTGGAGGCCAGAAGTCAACAATCAACACATGGGCCTGCCTATGTTCTCTCTGAGGACTTAAGGAAAATATTCTTGCCTTTTCATAGCTTGTGGTGGTTGTCAGCAATTTTTGGCATTTATGGGTTGGTGGAACACGACTCCAGTCTCTGTCTTGGACTTCACAGGCTGCCTTCCTCTGTGGGCGTCTGTGTCCACATTCTCCTTTGCCTATGAGGATACCAGTCATTGGATTAGGGCCCAACTAAAGCAGTATGCTGTCCTGTTGGCTTGATGGTTCTGCAAAAACCCCATTTCCAAATGAGATTATTTTTTTAATTTCCGGGTATACATGAACTTTGGGGGCCACTATTCCACTCAGTACTGTTGACTACTTTGCAAGATTAGATTATATGTACATGAGGACAAGGGCCATCACTGACTACTCTCTGCACCCCCAGTTTCTAACATCAAGTCTAGCACTGCTTAACAGGGTAGATGGATGACTAAAGAAGAAACTAGATAATATTCTCTGTGATGAAAAACCAATACTTTACAAATGTAAAAAACAAGAGAAGTGGGTGGTAACTTTGTATTGTATTATACTTCATACTGTTTATCTTTGTGTTTCAATTTGGGAATAATCCAGTCAGGATTCAGTATTCCCATAGTGACCTGGGTAGAAAGCACTATCGTGTCTCTCAATCTTTCTTTGGACTTCTTGGTCTGCACCAAGAGCTGTCACATAGAATAACAGAGTTAAACCACCAATGAAGATTTTTTTTTTCAGTTTAATCAAACTACGCTGTTCTTCCTTGGAGTACATGAAAATAAAATAGTGCTTCTTATAAAACAGCATTTCCAATTAAGGAAAAAGACAGAACAGTAAGCTGTCTTCATTTTATGTCAGCCTCTCTTGGTTCTTTATATACCGTTTTTCCAGAAGTCTAGAAAAATGTGTCAGAAAATTTTTCTCAGAATTTTCTTGCTTTAGCAAAGCTATGACAGATTATAAGGTTAGCTCTCCCACTTAAGAGAGAGAAAGACATATCCTGTCTTTATTAAATGGAAGCAGTGACCAGAATTAACACCCCATGTTATGAAGACACCACCATACTCTCATTTTCCAAAGGATCAAAGTTTGGCATCCTAATAATGGACTATGGGACTACAAAAGGAAAGTATTAGGAATCTTTGTGATGTTTATCATTTTCTCTGTTAAAAAACCCTGGAAGTCAATCACAGCTTTAAAAGACAACCATAGGACAATAACAAAGATTTACAACTATCCTAGCCCCTTAAACCTTCCTTGGATCCTACTTTTTTCTTATTCCTCAAACAGTTAAGTGGCATGCTCACCCTGACATTAACTAATAGCCTCTGTCAAAAAGTAAATATCCAAAATTACAATGGCTTATTTATAAGGCTCAAAATTCATGCATCGGTTGATAATGATACACTGTTATTTTGAGGAACAGCAATTGGACCCATTTCCAAAAACACTTCCCCACCAACCTTATTATTGACATCTGAAATTCCACTAATAAATCATGAGGTAGTGAGTAAGGATTTCTCCTGCTGTTGAAACTGCTAATTCCCCCAGAGGGTGGACCACATTTAAGACTTAATTCATAATAGTTTGTTATGATCCAGAGAGAGACAGTGTTTTTGCAAATGTAAAAACATTACTGCTCTAACTATAAGACGGATTTTTAACCTCCTTTACCAGGAGAACCTAGAGAAGAACACAAAACCATGCCGAATCAGACCAGCCATCCTAGCGACACTCACATTGGTCCAGTATGCTTGCTTTCCTCCTCTCTTGCAGGACACCTTCATCTCCTCCCCCAGGGTTCCCACATCCCTTCCCCTCTTTTTATTCGCAGCTGATGATATTGCCACTCACTTCACTGAAACATTAGAAGTTCTCAGAAGGCACCCCATGTGCCCCACACATCTACCCATCTATCTGCACCTGCACCAGCCTCTCCTGCCTTCGCTCTGATTGCTTCACCTGACCCTGTGGAAGGCTCGTGCTTCTGTGGCTGATCCCAATGCCCCGTCACCTGCCCAAGCATGTTGTTGCTCCAGCAATTGTTTTGCCACCTGCATCATCAAATTCTCCTATTGATTCTTTCAGAGCAGCCTATCGATATACTATAATATTTTTCCTTTAATTTTTTTAATTCCCTTTAACCTATGACAGCCTCCACTACGGCTCTATATTACTGCCTTCCTTTACAGAAATCATTCGTAAAAGATGTCTACACTAGCCATTTCTGCCTCCTTTCCTCCACCTCTCGTAAGCTCTTAAGCTCTCTTAAGCTCACTCTAGTTTCCTCTTCACTGTGCCGCTGTGAAAACTCCTGTCAAGGGCCCCAAAGACTTCTCTTTGTTGGCCAGATCCAATGGTCAGATTTCAGCCTGTTTCCCCGCTACCACCTGCATTTTTACTCTCTTCTTCAGGAAGCATGTTCTTCCCTGGGTTGCCAAGTTGTTACTCTCTTTTGGTTTTCTTCCTATCTCACTGGCCCATCCTCAGTCTCTTTTGCTGAGTTTCCCCTCCTCTCTAGCCTCTAAATATTGATGCACACCAGGAAGCAGTCTTTTGATGATTTCCAATTTATGTCTTCGGCTTTGAAGTCCAAATTTGCATATCCAACTGCCTGTTTGATATTGCTAGTTGAGCGTCCAATAGGCCACTCAATCTCCATACATCCAATCTTCATTTTCTTCCCCAAATCTACTCTGTCCCCAGGCTTATTCATCTAGATAAATGTCAACTCTATCTTTTCAGTTGCTTAGGTTAAAACCCTTGATGGCCTTTTCTCTAACACCATACTTCCCCATCATCAGCAATCATCACAGATAGAACTTGACTATATTTTCAATTTGACCCCTTTCTCCGTTTCTGCAGCTACCATCAGGTAGGATTATTTTAAAAGCCTCTTAACTGGTCTCTCTTCCCCTTCCCTCATTTCTTTGACCATCCCCAGATGCCAGAGTGATCCTTTCAAAACCAAAATCAGATTTCATCACTTCTCTGTTCCTGAATCCTCCAGTGGGTCCTCATCTCACTCAGAGTAAAAGCCAAATTCCTCCATGTTTTTTCGTGGTCAGGTCCCTACCATCTCTCGGAACTCAGTTTCTATTTTTCTCCAGTTAGCTTCCTCTGCTCCATTTCAACTCATTTATTTGCTCTTCTTTCAATATGCCAAGCCTATTCTCACCTCAGGTCCTTTGGGATTCTGCTTTTTTATCCAGACACCCTTCCCTATGTTCACATGGCTCTATCTCTTGCTTTCTTCAGGTCTCTCTTCTCATTTTATCTTAACAGGTTGGTTTTTGCCTGGTCACCCCAATGAAATGGGAACCATGACCAGAATCTCCAGCACCTATCACTGTTATATATTAAATACATTTAGTAAATACATTATATATATAATCCCCAACATTTACCACAGCTAAGTATTATATATAACACAATTATATATTATAATATATATTATATGTTATTTTAAAAATTTTTGTTAAATTTTGTTGGTTCTTTTTAGTTATACAATACAGTATAATCCATTTTGATGTAATTACACAAGCATGGAATATATCTTATTCTACTTAGTACTCCAGTATTGTATATATACACAATAGTGAGATTCACTCTGGTATACATATATTTATTCACTGTGACATATTCATATATTCATACAGGAAAATTACACATGACTTCAATATTTATATTAAATATATTAAAATATATTCAATAACTTTAATATTTAGCATTGATAAATATCAGGGAGATGTATGTATGGATAAATAGACATATCTGTGTATACATTAATTTGTCCATTATCAATCTATTTTTCTAGAAATTCATGTCTAAGCTGCCTAGATAAGAGTTCTTGTACTGATTTTATTCAGTAATGAATAAAATGCCCCCCAGAAGGTAGACCACACTTAAGTGGCATATACTAAGTGCTCAATTTGGTTTTTCAAATGAACATAAACTAACTTTTTACCAGCTTTACTCTTACTTTGTCCAACAGTAACTATCTTCTCATTTTCCTCTTATAGATGAGCTGAGCCAGGTCAAGGACCTGTCATCTGCAAATGATATTTAGAATTTCTCAGAGTTCCTTTAAAACTAAACTTAAAAGTAATAGAAAGTTGTGGAAATGTTTAGTATATTTATTTGAGGTGAAAATCGTACTTTTTACTAGGCTTGCACAATATGATTTATTCTAGGAAGAGCATTTGTGAACCAATGAGGGGAAAAAATCAAAGCAAGAAAAGGAGGGCGGGAAGAGGGTTAATTAGCTGTCAAGTCTTACCTAGTTACCTCACAGTTTATCTATGAGGACCAGCTATGTGAAAGCACTTTGTAACTGCATAGGACTATGCAAATCCAGGTTGTTTTATTACAATCATATTTTCTTGTTTCTTTGTTATTAACCAAGTCATTTTTGCTTACATATTTATTGTTAAAAGTTCTTCTAAAATATTCTGGTAACATTTTCTTCCTGAGTAAATATACTACTGCATTCTAAATCTTTCTTTCTGTATACAGAGAAAGAACAATACAGTAGGCATCTTAATCATCCTCTCCCAAAGATATTCTCCTCCTAATCCCTGGAACTGTGAATATGTTAAGTAAGTTACATGGAAAAGGAAAATTAAGGTTGCAGATGGAATCAACATTGCCAAGCAGTAGACCTTAAAATAGGAGATTATCCTGGATTATCCAGGTATGCTCACTGTAATTACAGGGTCATTAAAATTGACAAGATCTAATAAAGATAGCCACAAGAGACTGGGTGAACATGGCAGACTTGGACAATAAAAGGGGGCCAGGAGCCAAGGAATGAAGCTGGCCTCTGAAAACTGGGAAAGGCAAACAGTGGGTTCTCCCAGATCCTCTGGGAGGAATGCAACCCTGCCTGCACCTGGATATTAGCCCAGTGAGACTGGTGTTGGACTTCTGACCCATAGAAATTTGTGTTGTCTAAAGCATTACATTTGTGGTAATTTGTTAGAGAGGCAACAGAAAACTAATACAAACAGCATTGTGGTCAAAGTTTGGACTCCAGTGTCAAACTGACCTCAGTCTCAACACCAGACCCCCCTTCCTAACTAAGCTTTGGTTCTTCATCAGTAAAATTAGGAAAATAATGTAACTCCTCCATAGGAATATTGTGAGGATTGAATAACACAGTCATGGAAAGAACATAAAATAAGGCCTAGAACATAGTAAATCTCCAAGAAGCATAGCTATTAGTTATTAACTATTACTTTTTCTGTGAATATTGCATTTGAGTTTACCACAGAAGTCAAAGGCCTAGTGAAGGAAGCTACACATGTATTAGAATGTAGAGAGAATTTGGAGTTTCAGCTATCATAGCAATATGGTCCTGGGCAAATCACTTAACTTTCTTTATCTGAGAACTAAAATAATCACAGTTGCCCAGTCTTTTCCATACTAGATACCAAAAATGAAAGCATCAGTGGAAACCAAATGCATGCTGCTGGAATCATTGTGCATCTCATGAATCCTTCTCACTAGCTTCTTTTGTGGATGTTTATTTTTCTAAATGTGGAATAATGAAGAAAGTATCTCTAGTTGTATCCAGTTTGCAGTTAGTTGGATTCTGACTATGATAAATTTCTTAGTAGGCAAAGAGCAGAGAGATAAAATGACAATATTATCCCCAATGATATTATTTTAAAAATGAAATGTGGTTTATAATCATGTCCCAGAGAGCAATCAGAAAAAATTTTCTAAAATCATCATAAAGAACTTGACATTTCTTTGAATGTATTAACTCTTCTTCAACACTGCTTATCTCAAGCTTGGCTCACATTCTCAACAGTTGTTTTGAACAGGCTATATGTCTGAAGACCAGATTGAAGCTGGTTGTAGGTGGAGTAGGAAGCCTATAATCACAAACTTAGTGATCCAGGAAGGCTTGTCCTTCATTCTCTTCTCTTCTTTTCAAATTGGATGATATTCAGGAAAGTCCTTGATTTTCTGGAATGTACCTTGGTTGGGTTTCCACTTGAGCGCTGTCGTAGCTCTCAGTCTTTTTCCGGGTCCAATATTACCTTCTCTTTCCTCTTTTTCCCATCTATTTTGCTAAATTCAACTTCTTTCTCCTCTTCCTTAGATCTTCTCTAAAGCAAATTAATAAAAGCCCACAACAGTAGAAGTAAGGTAACAGAATGGCCAATGTAATGTTGCCAAATGAGTTAACAAGGTGTTCCCATTATGCATGACACAGATATTAATCCCTAGAGACTTCTAGTGTCATATAAAGAGTTCCCTGATGTCATAAATTTGGAGAATGCTAGGTTAAAGTTCAACAGGCTTCTTAATTTCAGGCTTCTTGGGGTTTCTAGTGTCCTAGCATGCATGAAACGATAGTACATAGAATGTCAGACTTGGCTGATTATGAGGTCTTTTTTAAAAATGTGGAACATTTTGGGGGGATTAGAATTCTCTGGATCATCCTTAGGTAAACTCCTGGTTAAACATCTGTCCTCTAAAGTAAAAATATTGTCGTTTGTAAGAGATCACATACAAATAGTGGGTGGGAAGAGGAGCAGAACAGGGACCAGAAAGCACATTTACCAGAGATACAAGATTTATGTCAAAGAAGACAGAAAGTTCCAAAATCATTGTTAGGCATCATCTTTTAGGCTAACACAATATTGCGTTTGTGTTAAAGGAAAACTTGCCTATTATAACTCCCCATGTCTTGAGGGGGAAAGCCCACTCCATCAATTTCCTTCTTTCCTCCCTCACCTACTTTTCTTTTCTTCTCCTCAATTCTAAAGACATATTTCTCTAAGTTCTGTCCTGGATCTCTATTTTTCTTTCTCTGTTACCCTCCCAGTCAAATTAAGATAGGCAAGAATAGTTACAATTCTACAAACCATTGGAGGTCCTCCTCCTCCTCCTCCTCCTTTGTCTTCTCTCTCTCTCTCTCTCTCTCTCTCTCTCACACACTGGAAAGATAAATAGACTATAGCAGAAAAGATTTTAATATCTCATAACTAAAATGTTTAAAAATCCAGGAATTAATTACCATTCAAATTTCTCTGGCTCTGGGTCCCCCTCCCCTTTCTAAAACCTCCAGGCTTACTAAGATCACACCTTAATTATTCTCAACACCAAATAATCATGTACTTGAATTTTACTCTGATCTCACATCCCCAGAGTTGGAATTGGAGTTTCAGAAGAGATCTTCTTTACATTCAAGAACTACATGCTCTGACTCTTTGATTCTCACATCCTGCTTAATAACGAGGCAGTTGTTATTCATTCATTAACGAGTCTTCCAGGCTCTGTGCAAGGTACCAAGGACTCAAATGTACAGCCTATGTTCACAGTTATTGGTGGTGACAATGATGATGGGCATAGTAATGTGGTCTCCTCTAAGAAACGTTGTTTTATGAAAGGTCTAGTAAAGTAGAAGTCAATCACCAATAGTCTAAATAGATGGGTGTTGGACCAGCTTGCAAACAGCAGGTAATTGTTATGGTTGGTGAGTGCTTACTGGACCAGTCATTTATTCCAGATTAGTAGTTCTAAATTCGAGCTACACTAAAATGTTATTTTAAAACATTGATGTTTAGGTCCCACTACAAATCAACCAAATTGGGATTTCTAAAGGTCAGCTCTTGGACATTACTATTTTATAAAAAGTCCATTGGTAACTGTAATGTCTAGCTTCTGTTGAGAGCCAGTAGGTAGGAGCAAGAAACAGATTTTCTGGAGAGATGAGAATATCTCCATCAATAGTAATTGCATTGAGAAAAAGGACAAGGAAGAATTTTTAACCCTACACAAATTAACTAAGGATCTCAAAAGTTGGGCATGCCACTGAATTATGACCAAAGGTCATGGCACGAAATATATATATTTGCCAAATCTCCTGTGACTCCGTTCCCGTAGAGCATGCAGAGGAAAATTGTTCTACATGAGATCTAAAATTTTCAGGGAACTCAGCTCGTAGACTGTATACGTTTATCAAAGTTGAAGTTATAAATATTGTTCATGGTCTCAATACTCAGAGATAAACATTTACACACCAGATTTTATTAGCAGACAATTGTGAAACCAAATAATGATTTTTCTGCAGAGTTGCACATGTAAGAACAAACACAAATTAAAAATAAAAGGTTTCATTCTCCCTGTTGAAAATGGAGAGATTTTCTTTCCCTCCTTTTTCTCAGAACATTTTTTTTTTAGAAAATCCATAATTGTAAGTACTTTTTCATTCCTTTGAAATAGATATCAATTCTTTTGAGGACTAAATAGGTCCTGTCACCTTTATGACCCAGGAATGTTTGTTTTCAGTACCTGGGGTCCATCGCTGAAATGCAAACAGGGAGGGAGCTAGGGCATCTATTACAGGTTCATTTCTGTGGGAAGCAAGGGCCTCATATCCATGGACACCTTGCTCCAAGTTGCAAAACCACCTCCTGTCATAAAAGCATGAGGACTTTTTCCCCCCTCTGAATAAAACCAATTAGCTAACACACATATGCTCACCCCAATTACCAGTTAAAGTTAGTATGAATTATGTGTGACAAATAGTGTTGTTGAGTTCTATCCTTCTTACTTGAGGATAGTTATTGTCTTTTAAATGTGTATATAATGAGTTTATCTGTTTGACTTAAAGGCATGAGATTTCTTTTTGTCTTTATAATTTCTTAGTGGATTGCTTGTGATGTGTACCATATTCTGATTTAATGCTATTCAATAATAAACTGCTTTCTTTTTTGGCTACCTTTGTGGAGAGGTTTTCAGGGTTGGAGAAGATTTTGGTTTTGACCCTATTACCTCAACACGTAGAACTTTGGCTTTGTAGAGTAAAAATCATTTTCCATCTTTGCCCTCGCTTTCTTCTGATCTCCAGATCACAAAAGACACAAATAATTGAGATTGTATAGATTTTGAATTCCATTTAATATTCATAAATCAGAATAAAAAAGTGAAAATGTAGTGGTATAATCTTGGATTTTAATATACCCCAAAAACCACAAAATTTTCCAAGAATCCTCAAAATATATGTGCTGCTAGAAAGAAAAAAAAATCCATTTTGGCCATACAGAGAGGCAATACTTCTTTGAGCATAGCCTACCCAATGGTCAAGTAAATTAGGAGTTTGGAACAAATCTTAGGTTGAAGGGTGTAGCTCAATTGCAGAGCGCATGCTTAGCATGGATGGGGCACACGATTCAATTCCCAGCATCAGAAAAGAAAAGAAAAATCTTAGAACTCTTTCCTGGTCAGTGTCCATGTAATTCAGAGCATTTCCAGGCCACATATTTCCCTAAGTACACTGGAAAGCACCTTCTCTTTCCCCAGTAAATTCCTTGCAGAAGTAGGCCTTTATATCTATTTCATTTCCATAGTTTAGTGATACTGAAAGTGTTATTCAACAAACATAAAATACTCATTTCAGAAAAAAAGCTTAATGTGTTTAACAAGTAGAGAGAATTGGAGAATCCAGTTTTAGTTCACCGTGATGAGAGTTCCTGTGGCTCACAAATTAGGAATTATATTCTATAGAAGCAGAACAACTGCAACCAGAAATGCTTTCAGAAATCTACCTCCTGAAAGGAACAAGGCAGGCCCATGACTGGTACACAGGTTAAGCCGGTGACACTAACGTTTTGAGCTGATCAGATAGCTCTAACTAGAAAGGGGAACAGGAAGACCTAGAGGACTAAGACAAATGACACCCTACAGGCCATTAATACAAGGAAAACCAAATCAGGCTGAGACATTTCCCAGGGTGTGGGACTTTACAGTTGTAGAAAATCTGTGAAGGGGAGGGTTTGGGGTGATGCTAGATGCTATCGGGCAGTTAGGAAAATAAGCTGAAGCTATTTCATTCAGCACAATACCCAGTACGTACAAAGTACTTTAAAAATATTAATTGAGGAATTAAATTAATAAAGGTGTCCTTTTTGCTCCCCACCCTACTTTTCCCAGATGGAGTCTCACTCTATTGCCCAAGCTGATCTCAAAATCCTGGACTCAAGGGATCCTTCTGCCTCAGCTTCCTGAGTGCCAAGACTAGGGGATCACACCACTGCTCCAAGCCCATATTTTGTTAACGTAAAATCTGTATGGTGAATGACAACCTTTTCGAAAGAACAACGAGAAGTATTGGAAGCATTGCCTTAACTCAGTTTATCAGGTGGCTCTTATCTGTTCCCCAACACCAGTGTAAATTTGAAATTTCCACTGAGCGTTTAAACTCACTTTCCTTGTTTTTAATGATTAACAAGTATTTCTTTCATTATAGGTGAGGTGTTCTTTGGAAATTTGATTCAATGATTATTTAAATGAGCACACTTACCTTATAATTTAGGTGAATGATAAGTAACCAAATTGTCCAATTTTGCTCCAATTTTATCTTCTCCCAACAGCATTCAAATTCAGTAAAAAAAAAAAGTTAACGTTTTGTTTTATAAACTAATAGGTTGTCTCAAACTTTAAATAAAAAGTATAACAAATTAAGTGTTTAATGGAGAAGATATATAAGTGAGAAGTACTGCTTGATCTTTATTTAAAATGAAAGCATGAAAACTACACCTTTGATGCAGATATTGATCATCAAAAACAGGTTCTTAAATTAGAAATATAGATCATGTCATCTTTTCCTGGATCTTACTCTGACTCAGAGTCTGAAGAAATTTTCCTACCATCAAATTAAAAAGATGATAGAACCATACACAGGAAAAACTGACAGCACACCAACTAGTTCCTCCAGCAAAATCATATCCTCCTTGATTAATATGAAATATCCAATTGATAACGGCTGAAAATAAGTGTATGGGAGTTATGATATCTCATGAGATTAAGTCAGTAATATCCTCTCTGAGCAAATCTGTGCTTCTTCTGATATTTGTGTTTTTACAGGGCAATAAAATCTAAGTCTAAAAATGAACCAAAAAAAAAAAAAAAAAGATTAGCTTTGAAAAACAACTCTGAGGCAGTAGACATGTAGTTGGCTACAGCCAGGGCCATTTCCCTGTTGTTTCTCAGGGAAGAGAGAGCTGTTCTTAACCTGCAATGGCCCTTCATCCCCTCACATAGAACCCCAGTTGGCTACCAAGGCCTGGAGGCTGGATGGAGAGAGAGAGAGAGAGAGAGAGAGAG
>PVHX01014628.1:0-49687 GCA_004024805.1 Geosciurus inauris | reverse complement strand
ACAGGACAGCAGCTCTCAGGCTGTGCCTGCCCTGGGTGACTCTATCGTGTACAGGACAGCAGCTCTCAGGCTGTGCCTGCCCTGGGTGACTCTATCGTGTACAGGACAGCAGCTCTCAGGCTGTGCCTGCCCTGGGTGACTCTATCGTGTACAGGACAGCAGCTCTCAGGCTGTGCCTGCCCTGGGTGACTCCGTGGTGTATAGGACAGCAGCTCTCAGGCTGTGCCTAGCCCTGGGTGACTCTATCGTGTATAGGACAGCAGCTCCCAGGCTGTGCCTAGCCCTGGGTGACTCCGTGGTGTATAGGACAGCAGCTCTCAGGCTGTGCCTGCCCTGGGTGACTCCATTTTGTAAAGCAGTAATTTGCCATGAGCTGCTCCATTTCAAGTATAGATGCCAAAGTAAAATTACTGCATACTTTGCTGTACAAGTAAACAACCATCATATGCTTGGCCTAAGTATAAGGCACAAATTGATAAATATCTGGTACTTGCTAACTTCTCAAATGATACCAGGAACATCAGTTGTGGGAGCACCTTAGCCTCACCGGATGCAATGCCCCACTCTCATCTGAGACACATAAAGGAGGAGCCCCCTGAGCTGGGTCCCTGGGCACCCAGACCTTGTCATCTGGTCACTGCTCATGAGTCTTGCCCAGAAAAAATCACCACAGTCGTGAACCTCAGATTCCCTATTCCTTTAGGCTTGAGAAGAGCAATTTCTCCTGCCCGTGACGACCATGCATAGCCCATTCCAATATGACACCTCAAGCCGACACTCTGAAGCTGCAAATGCTGTCGTTCTAGACTCTGCTCATCAGCTCTGCAGAACTGGGTTGTTAAATCCTGATCTGTCCACCCACAGTGTCTCTTTGACTCTGCACTCATATCTCTTTCCCCCTCCCTCTCCGTTTCTCTCTACACACACACACGTGTGTGTGTAAAGTGTTGCAGTTGAGATTGGAGTAAAAACACCTGGCTCTCAGCTGTGACTACCGGGGACCCACAAGTGTTCAGTACCCGCAGTGGCCACGAGCCGTACAGCTTGTGCATTTGTTACTGGATGTATCTGACGCTGGGGGAAGTCACAAGGGTGCGGGGTCCATGTTGATGACAGCTTGCTCATGACACAAGGGGTACCACCAACTCAACACAGAGACTGCAGGCTTCAGAAGAGCGGGCAAAGGAGAACGGTCATCTGGAGGAAGAACGCAGGCTGTGCCTGCCCTGGGTGACTCCATGGTGTACCTCCAAGGCCTGAGTGTGGTTTGTCCCCTCCATGCCCAGGCTGGAGTTCAACTGCAGTGTGACAGGACTGGGGAGCTCGAGCCCTTTCAGAGGAGGCCACGTCGGTGACAGGGTCATCACTGTGATCCGGTTGATCTATCCCCAGAGTGGTGGTCATGATGGAGGAGTCCCTGCTGTCTCTCTCACCTGCCACCCTTCTGTTCTCTGCCATATTATGGTGCCGCTGCCTCATCACAGATGTAACTTATAAATCTTAATTCTTTACAGATAATCCAGTTGGGTATTCTGTAATAGCAGCAGAAAATGGGTGCAGACAGTCCTTCGAGTTATGGAAGGGTTCACACAGTGAAGAAATTCAGATCATGCAGTAGTTCCTGGGTGGCATCTTGAACTGCACACCAAAGCCTGCCACGCAGCCTCCCTGGGTGCTAGGCACAGAATGGGGGATCCATGTGCCACATCCCCCTGCACCATTTAAGTCTGTACCAGGTGCCTGCACAACCTGTTTAAAAGTGGTAACTAGTGCCGAGGGAGCCAAAAGAGAGAGACTAGCCCAGAGGAGGCTGTGGCTCGTGGTCTTCCAGCCTCCTCCTCCTGAGACCCTCATTAAAGTGATGGAAGGGAATTCAGATGTGTGCAAGGCCAGGGCCAGGAGGAAGGCAGGACAGAGGCTGCCCATGGACGGGAGCCCAAGCAGAGCCAGTGAAGGAGCTCAGGGCAGTCAGGGATCGAGGGGCCTGGGGCTCAGATCCCCAGAAGCAACTGCCAAAGGGACTCAGGAACACTGACCACATATCCCCACTCCAGTAGGCATCTTCTGGCCACCTGGAACAGGGGGCCTTCTGATGGTCAGAATGTGGTGTCCGAATAACAATTCCGTGGAGGACTGGATGAAAGGTAAAGACAATAACCCTCAGGAATGCCCAGATGAGGAGAGGCCACACTGGAGCTCAGGGCAAACCACCTGACAGAGTCACACAAGGGGACAACCCTAGGAATGATGCCATGTGTCCCCACGTGCAGGGCAGGTCTTCAGACTGGGAGAGCCAGGTGGAGACCCCACCCAAGCATGCAGTCACACTACATCTTGGGACCCAAGGAGATGTGCAATAAAAATATTTAATCTTCTCCTCCATTACTGAACTCATCAAATGTGCCTGCGCCTGCTCTCTCTGAGCATCAGCACTTTTGTTTCTTTGATCTCAGGTGCCATTTTGCATCTGTGACCCTGTGGGTATTGGTCTTCGGATGGTTTGCATGGAGTTGCTGCTCTGTTGAGATTGAGGTGCACCCCGTCTTCCAGAAGGTGGCGGTAGGTGGCGATCTCAGCCTCCAGCTTGACCTTGATGCTTTGTAGGCCACATGGTCCTGGGCCTGGCGCTGCCCTCTGCCTGTGTCTGTGCAGCTCTGACCCTGCCGGCTGCTCCAGCTGCATGGTGTGGTCAGTCTCCACATCCCTTAGACTGCTCTCTAACCTGGCCTTCAGATTTCTTCTGAGTCCAGGTTGATCTCAAGGACAGGATGGTGCATCCCGTTTCGGTGAACATCACTGTGCAGCACTCATCTCCATGGCTATGAGGTAACACCACAGTGCTCTCTTCCATCTGCTGGGACCAGGACTGGGAACAGCTTCTCTGTTCTTCTGAGCCAGCTCATCACAGTGGGCCTGGATGTCTGCCATGATGTTGCTAAGGTCCTGAGATTTGGGGCATCCACCTCCATGGTCAGCCCAGAGCTGGCAATCTGAGCTTGAAGGCCATTGCTTCCTCCTCATGGCTCTTCATGAACAGCAGTCCTTCTTGAGAGCCTGGTTCCCATCTCCAGCCGCAGATGAGTGATACTGATGTTGCTCTTCACTGACTGGCGCATGGCCTGCTCTGTCTCACACTCGACTGCAACATCCTCAGCAACAAGACAAGTATTATCATTCTGCAGAATGGTGCAGGCACTGTCCACAGAATTTTCAAAGATTTGCCCATGGCCCCTTGATGACTCAATGGTCTAGAAGCTATGCCCCCATCCCTGACCTGGGACCCTTCTTCTCTGGATGCACCTGGATTTTGTTCTCTAGCCTCTCATCATTGGTCGCCAGTCTCCTCTCTCTGTCCAGATAGGAGGCTAGGTGGTTGTTCAGATTGTACACAGTCTCCTTCTTGCTCTGGATACCACCCATTCCCTCCAGACCGCTGGCCATTCCTGTCACCAGGAGCCCTGACCCTCAGCTGCTCTGGAAGCCAGTGGAGTAGGACACCAACTAGGAGCTCCTGGTACATGGACACTGACTGCATTGCTGGTAGGTCAAACCCAATGGCCGGCCAAGTGGACAGAGCCCAGAGGCTGGTGGCTGGTAGAGAAGGTGGTGGGACTGGTGAGGAAGCTCGTGGTGTCTGGGGAAGGAGGTGAGAGACCAGGACTCATGCTCAGGTCACCAGCACATTCTTTAGGAAACAAAAAGGAAGGTATTCTGAAATTGTAGACCTGACTTACTCAACAGAGTTTAGGATCTGTGTTGGATAGTCATGTCCCATGGTGCTGGCCTGCCAGGCAGGAAAGGAGGTGGGACGGTTGGGTGGCTCCATGGAGTGGCCAAGTGGTCTCTTTTCATTTCTTAAGAGGGAAATCTGAGACAGCGAAGAGACAAGGGCCCTCTAAGTACATGTGGTGTCCCTATTACTGCACAGCTGCCTTAAACAACCCACGTGTTCTAGGTTTGTCTGCTCTGGGAACTGCTCATGGTGGTGGCCTCATGGTGGCTTCCAAGTGCAGCTTCTGGGGCCCAGGATCAGTGTCTTGAACAAATAGCAGACAACTGGTGATTTTGGGCTGCCCTGCAGCTATAGCCCCGGGCAGAGTTGGGTGCCCACAAAGGGAACGGTGACAACAGCAACTGGCTGGCCTGTGGTGGACCCAGTAAGTCCCCCTAGCCCTGAGCAAGAAGAGGGCCACTCTGGACTTGCTATGGCTAAGCCACTGGGCCCCACGGCTGGCTGTTCCATCTCTGCCCGCAGCCTGGAGAGAAGTTCAGTTGGAATGGCAGGTATTGAGCACATAACCTTGCTGCTTGTGTGCCATTTAGCAGAGCGCGGAGAGGGGCACGTGGCAGCACTGAGACTGCCTTGCTGGCCGGCGCCAACAACCTCATGAGAAAGCCAGGTGTGCAAGGGCCTTTTGAGCAGGGCTGCAGGCATAGCAATTCTGCTAGTGAGTGGAGCAGAGGCAGGGATAAAACACTGATTCTGGATCCTCACAGGGCAGCAATCGCCTGAGATCTCTCCTTTCTCCAAGCCTTAATCCCTCAGGAACTTAAGAAAACCAATCTTCCCACCCAGACTCTGATGCAGGGCAGGGCATCACAGTGGACAGCATTTCCGGCTTGTGGTGGGCACCAGGAGCCTCCAGTACAGGGCTCATCTAACCATGAACTCTGTAAGCACGTATAATTTAATTTTAAAGAATAGCTCTTTTTTACAATTGGCTCATAGGTTTCTGACTATTTGATCGTGAGGTCTGCTGCCCTGGCACCTGCACCTCACCAGCAGCTCACTCCCTGGTTGAGAGTTCTACAATCAATTTTGAGAAATTAAAAAAACCAGACGCTACAGGACAGCGTGGAATGCCGGACTCGCAGATGCTCAGTGAGGACTGCCTTGTACATTTTCTGTGTGGTATGTGTTGTGCCAGGACCTAAAGCATGTCCATTCTGTGGGTCTTTCCATGAGCAGTTTGAGCCATTCTGGAATTGGCTCTGGCAGCCTGGGCTCCTTTCCTCCCAGGGCCGTGGCAGGAAGACCACCCACAGGCACTGCTGTGGCCCAAATTCTCAGACTGCTGAATGCCATTGGTCTGCAGAAAGCCTGCCTGTGTCCAACGTGCTGTGATCAGGAAGGTTCTGGAATGGGAGACTCGAGACAGAGTGAACAGCAGAGGCCCAGACTGCAGCTAGGTGGAGCCTCGCGCCTGGAGCTCCCTCCCAGCTGCAGGTCCAAACCACCAGCTTCTCATCTGCAGTGAGGCTTCCCGCGATGGAACTGCCAGGCCCGCAGGTTGCAGGTCGCTCAGAGGACCTGCGGTTTCTTCTGACCTCAGCCTCCTCCCTTGACACAAGGCCAAGCCCACAAAGTGCTCTGCCCTGCAAGGTGAGTAAACATAAGACCACTCCCTTCCTGTGCCAGGGGAGGTTTCTGTTTCCCACCCAAGAGGGTTCAGCCTCTAAGGCTGCAACAGAAACCCAAGGAGACACAGCGAGCTGGCACCCACTTCATGTCCTTTGCTTTTAAAGATTTTTATTCCAGGATAATTGTAGATTCACATGGAGTTGTAAGGGACACTAGAGAGATGGTGTGGATCCTTCATCTACTCTTCCCCAAGGGCAACGTCTTGCAGAACCACATGTGGAAACCGCCTCCACAGACTGCCGTGGCTGTTGAGGTTGCAGCCTCGCTGGCAGCGGTGTGTGTGCCATGTGAGTGCATGTGTGAGGATGCAGGCAGAGACCTGTGCAGTTCCGCCATCGTGTGCATTCAGCACAGGGACAGGGCATTCCACCCCTTTCACAGCAGCAGCCACCTCCTTCCTGTTCCTTATGCTGATTGCCACTCATGCCTCCCTCTCCATCAGGTTGTCACTGGACAATGTGGTGCAGATGGATCACACAGCAGGGACCTTTGAGGATTGTCTCTCTTCTCTCAGCCGATTCCCCTCAAACTTCTCCAAGCTGAGTGTCAGCGTCCACCCCTCCATCTTGCCATGCTCCACACATGTCCAATACTGTCTGTTAGCCACTTACCTGCTGGTTGTCACTGGACAATGTGGTGCAGATGGATCACACAGCAGGGACCTTTGAGGATTGTCTCTCTTCTCTCAGCCGATTCCCCTCAAACTTCTCCAAGCTGAGTGTCAGCGTCCACCCCTCCATCTTGCCATGCTCCACACATGTCCAATACTGTCTGTTAGCCACTTACCTGCTGGTGGAGAGGCAGAGGGCTGCTTCCGATTTGGGCTCAGCCCAAGTGTGAACACCGCTTGGTGTGTGTGTCTTTTGAAGGACATCTCCCTGAAGAGGGGAGACAAATCATGAGAAGTCACAGTGTGAAGACAGGCCTAAGCCAGGCTTCCCTGAACTGATTCCTGAGCAGAGAGGGAGCTGGACTTCCCACCCAGGACTTCTCTGTGCTTGAAAGGAGGTGAGCCTGGAGAAGAACAAGTTTCCTGGGGACGGCCTGGTCCAGAGGACACCAAGCTGTTTCAGCACCTCCATGGCCCCTTCCCAGGGCCTGTGCAAGGCCCTCAGGTCCGCCAGGGGCTCAGCACCTCCCAGCTCCTCCCTGGGGCCCGTGGGAGGCCTTCAGGTCCACCAAGTGCTCAGCAGCCCCCAGCACTCCACCATGGTCCTGGGTGAGGCCTTTCAGGGCAGGGCGGTGTGCCGTGTAAGGAGGACATAGGGGATGAATGTAGCCCTGGCTCTCAGGAGAAAGACACTCAGCCAAGTGGCCAAGGGGACTCCTACTTACTCAGGAGGTCTGGCTGAGGTGCTGTGCACACATGGTTGGCCAGCTGCAGTTCCCAGCCTGAGGGCAGCAGTGCTGAGCCCCTTTTACAGACGGGGAAGTTCGGGGATGATCTATGGAGAACAGTTACGTTCATATCATGCTGCTTGGAGGAATGAAGGGTCACGTGGGTGGTGTGCTGCCAACCATGGATGTATGAAGGTGGTGTCCACAATGGCTTTTCACACATGGTGTGCATGTTCGTGGGTTGGCCAGAGTCCACCACTGCACCTGCCATGCCTGCTTGCTGCCTCTTGGGCTCCCAGGTGCTCTGCACTCCCCACCCGCTCACTTCCAGAAGGCTCACTAGGGGGCTGCCTGTCCACCCTTCTCTCCCAAGCTGGAGGATGCCCAGGCTCCAGCGAGTCCTGGCTGTGATGCAGCAGAGGGCAGAGGACTTCATCTCCCCAAAGTCACCCCATGTGAGAAGATGGGCTTTTGGCTTCTCGAGCTTCTTGTTGCTACCCCTGAGGTTCTCCTCTACCTCTCACCGCTGCAGCACCAGCCACGACCACCCAGCAGCAAGTGTGGGTTGTGTGTATCACACAGTAAGGCTGCCTGCCCAATGGCCCGAACCACCAGAGGGCCCTGTTCTGTTTGGGGCCCGTTTCCAGAACAGTCAGCCTTCCACCTCCCCCTGGAGAGGGGCAGAGAAGGGAGGTCAGGTCTGCAAACTGCTGCTTCCAGAAGAGAAGCAGCTGGGGCTGGGGCTGGGGCTGCTTTCCTGTGGCTGGAGTGTGAGATGCAACAGTTTGTCTTCAGGGAATGAGACAACTGGCACAGCTTGAGTCGCTGGCCGTACCCCCAGTTGCGGAGCCTCTGAGCTTGCTCTCCACCCGCCAAGGGCCAGCCTAACCAAAGACTCCAGTGAACCGCTGACCTGCTCAGCTGGTGTGATCAAACCATGGCACCCATGCAAGAGCCCAGCTGAGATGGTCAGGCCTTTCTGGGTGCAGCAGAGGGCAAGACTGGGTGCTGAAGAGGCGCAATGAGACCACAGGTGCCTCAACTCCGTCTTACAGAGCTGGGGTGCACCTGGCAGCTCCATGGCAGGCATGGGCAGGGGGCTGTGGGTTCTATCCTGGCACCACACTGCCACGGGCTTGACAGTGGGTTCAGCTTATGGCAACCCACTGTCACCCTTGAACCTCTATTTGGCTTGTCAGGAGCTGCACTGGTGACTTGAACTTTTCATGGTAGCTCCGTGCCCCAGGATGCACTATTGTTTTTTATTTTCCATGTTGGTACCCCACCTGGCCTTCCCAACTGGGTGGCTCTTAGCCCACATGCCAAGGACTAATGGGGGTGTTCTGGAAACCACCAATACACCCACACAAACTGTACATTCCATGCAAAGGGAGTGATCCTTTGGTGGGTCCACTGGATCGTTGGCCTCACTATGAGCTAGTCCTGGCCAGCTAACTTGATTGCTGGGCCTCACAATTTCCCACTCTAACTGAGGCACAATCTCTGGGTCCCCTAGTGGTGATGTTGTCTAACCCCAAGTCCAACAGTCCTCAACATGGTTATGTGACCCTTTCCCTGGTAAGTGGCCACAGGCCCTTCGGGGAAGCCCCAAGAGCATGCTCACATACACGTTTGTGGCAGGTACTGTCCTTGGGGCATAGCCTTTCCTCTAGTTGGTAGGCTCTGGACATTGGGCAGGGAAAACTTTGTTTAGTGTCCTGATATCAATGCTTGAATTCTTTTGGCTTCATGAACTAAACTGAAGTCTCCTCCCGGCTGACTCCCCGTCCTGCATCTGTTCAGGTAACTGTCTGCAGCTCTTGCCAGTGGGGCCCTCGGCCACCCTCCAGCCCTGGCACTCATGACAATAACTGTGCCCACCTCCCTGCAAGCCATTCACCACTTGGCCTCTGTCAGTTCATCACCGACAACCCCACTGTGTCGGGAGCCCAGTCCAGTGAGGGCGTCTCTGTGGGGACAGCACCCTGAGCATCTTACTAGAACATCCCCTGTCCCTTGTCCCTTTGTCTATGCAGTGTCCTCTGGACTTCTGTTGAAATCTGGTCAGCTCTGGGTTCTGGTCTCGTGGAGAGTACTTACTCCAATGTGCAGCTTCTTCAAGCCCAGCTGCCTTTGCTGTCTGCTGGGCGGCTTGGCACTTGGCTGAACGAGGGACACTGCTTTTTAACAGCTGCCAGAGGCCACCCAGCAGACCAGGGTGCCTGCGAGGGCCCTGGGTCACCTGCCCTGAGTGGATGCTCCATGGCAATGGACACTAGCCCAACTGCCCCTGCAGGGCACCCTTCAGAACCTGCTCTCTTTGTACCAAGCTCCTGCTGCGGTGCTGGCAGGTCCTCTCCAGCCAGGCGGGCGATGCTGATCTGGCAGAGGGGATGCAGGTGGACTGTGGGCATGTCCACACTTGGGGAGGTTTCCTGTTCCTTAGGCACAGAGCCACGACTTGCTTTTAACGGGGAGTGGCAGGACCTCTTCAGGCCCAAGCAGCTTCAGAGGAATCTGGGATTCTAGATTTTCTGAGTGATTAATTTGGATGACCCCACCTCAGACCTCAGGCTCTGCCTTCTTTCCATCCAGGGTCCTAACATTGGTAGACTGAGCACTCAATCCTTGCTGACTCGGCATTTCAGTGCTCAGGCTGCAGGAGACCAGTGTCTCCACAGGGACCAGGAGGCCCCTTTGTGGGAGCCATGATACCACATCCAGGGAAGCACTGTTTCCCCAGCCTTTCTGCCTCTGCTCCCACAAGGATCCAGCTCACAGCACTGCAGCCTGGCAGGGCCAGCGTGCCTGCTGCAGAGTGGTCCTCATTGCTGGTGGGGCAGCAGGCAACCACCCGCAGCACAGCCCACTGCAGCGGCTGTTTGCCAGGCCTTCTCCCTCAGGATGGGCTCACCTGGACACAGACTCTGAAGCAGAGATCCGTGTGCAGGAGCTTTGGGAAGACAATTCTGTAAGCTTGTGAGGGACGGAGTGGGCAGGGGTAGCTGAACTCACCCTCAGCTCAGGAGTGAATAAAGGAGAGTGAGAGTCTGCCTTAGAGGAAGGAGTCTGGATGAACAACCTCAGCATCAGTTGCAGAAGCTATCAAAGCCCTGAGTGAGATGCCTAAGCCTGGGGTTGGGGCCAGCTTCCGAGTTGAACTACCAGTACATACCCTGTGTGCAGGTCTTCCCATGACAACTCAGGCCAGTGAGGAGAGGTCGTGGGTGGAAAACAGAGGGGAAGACAAGGCGGACCTGCACGGTGCGGAGGTCCACATGGACCCCAGGCTTTCCTTCTACCAGAGCCAATCATCTGCTTGTCCCTCGTGATCTCTAGGTGGTCATTTCCAGATAATGTTTTAAGACCTGAGGTTGGGCCAGGAGAAATCTTTTCCTTTATATTTTTGTGTTTGAATTTCGCGTTTTAAATCTCAAAAGCGATTTAGTCCCACGGAGCCTGGCGTCATACACAGACGGGCTCATGAGACTTTCCCTTTGTCTCCTGAGTCCGGAGGAGCCTGACGAGTGGGGACCCTTGCTTGGTAGACATCGGGCTTCGGAAGCGCGTCCGGACGTCTGGGCCGACCTATAGGGCTCGGGTCTGGGCCGACGCCGCTCCCAGAGCCGTGGTCCAGGAGCCAAGCCAGACCAGTCCCCACCACCCAAAACGCCGCGCGGTCGGTCCCTTCCGATCCCGCCTCTGAGGCCAACCCCGCCCCTCGTCGAGGCTCCGCCAATGGAAGACCAAATCTGGGCTGCGGGTGGAACAGTTCCGTCCCCGCCCCCTTTGGGGCTCTGACCAATGGGGAGAGGGGGACGGATGGAGGGCGGAGCCTCCCGCCCCCGCCCACGCTCTCGGCCAACCGGCGGGTTCGTAGGCGGGGCCGGACGGGCCGGGCGCGGCAGGCAGAGATCGCCGACCTGCAGTGCCGCTAGGGCTCCGCCGCCCGGATCCTCCGCCTGGGCTTGGGCCTCTTGTTCTTCGGTCTCTCAGGCTCCGCTGCTCGGTCTCCGGCCTCTCGGGCTCCACCACCTGGATCTGCAGCTCGGACTCTGGTTGCCCCTGCCCGCTGCGGCAGCACTGCCCTGGGCCTGGCGCGCGCTCCGGCAGAGATTCTGCGAGCTCCCGCGTGTGACGGGCGCGGGCACGCAGCATGGCGGTGGAGGAAGAGGGGCTTCGGGTCTTCCAGAGCGTGAGGATCAAGATCGGTGAGTGCCTGCGCGGCCGGCGCGGGGTGAGGTCCCCCTGGCCAGCCAGAGCCGTCCTCCCGGCCTGGCGCCCTCTGGGCGATGGCGTTACTGGAGACCCAGCGGGCCGGATCCTCGAAGCCGCCCTTCTCGCCCGGGACCGGGCCAGGCCGGACCGAGTTGGGCTCGCGGCTCCGCAGGACCAGCTCCCGGTGCTGTTCTGGGCCCTCGCGGTGCCGGGTCTCCAAAGCAGCGGCCGGAAGGTCAGGCACCGTGCGTCTGTCTGGATGTGCGTGAGTGTGCCTGCATGAGGTGCCTGCCTGCGTGTGTCTTGTGTGCAGGAGTGTGCGCGGGGTCTGCCTGCGGGTATCTGTGTGCAGGAGTGCGCGCAGAGTCTGTCAACGTTTGTCCGTGTGTTCAGGAATACGCGCGCGCGGGGTCTGTGTGCGTCTCTGTTTGCATGCTTGCGCACACGCATGTGGATCTGTCGAGTGCTTCCACTTTAGGCGTCAAATCTGCCGATATCAGAGTCTCGGCATCTCACCTCAACGGTTGTTTGCAGAAACTTCTTTGCAGGGGGGTGTGAACGCTCCTCTGCCCTTTCCCCAGGGGTTGCTGACAGGGCGGGTTGCAGGCTGGTGCGTGGGCCCAGGACTGTGTGTGTCTGTGTGTCCCGGGTGCGGTGTTGCAGCCTCTGGCAGAGGGTTGCCAGGCGGGAGTCACAGGAGCCACCAGCACCTCCCCCTCCTTCCATTGAGAACGGACCGTGGGAGCTTTGGCCAGCCGGCCAGCCGGCCAGCCATTCAGGCTCTTACCCCACCCCCATAAGGCCTGACTCTGGGCCACCAGAGCTGGGGGAAGGGAAGGGAAGCAGATACTGAGGTGGGCTGGGGAAGGAGTTCCCAGGGAAGATGGGCGAGGATTTCCTGGTTTTATCTGGAAGGGTTTGCTTTTCCCAGTGGTTTGCCTTTGGAGTGAAATGGGAGTTTGCCCCCACATCAGGGTGGTTTTCTGGAGGCCCTTACACGTGTATCAGTGCCATAAAGGAGCTGGGTGAGAGTGTGGTTTACATTGGAGAGGAATTCTGGGGCTTCCAGGGCCACGGCCTTTCTCCCCCGCTGAACCCACTCCACATCCTGGCCAGCGAGAAGGGCCTAGGCACTGCAGCACCCAGTGGCTGGTGAGGTGTCAGCTGTTGATGACATTCGATGCTGCCCCAGGGATTCCAGCAACCCAGTCAGCGTGTTGTTTCCTGTCGGCTTTATTTTGGTTTTTGAATCATTGCTGAGACAGTTTTGTCTCTGGCTCAGAAGTGCCACAGATAGGATGTGGCCCTGGAGCTTTGAGCAGTGTGCACAGAGGGGTTTCTCCATTCATGTGGCTGGAATGTGCTTTCAGTTTCAACTGTGCTGTACCGGAGATGCCTGAAGTGTGCCTTCCCTGCAGAGCAGGTGAAGGCCTCTCCCTTGAGGGTGGGTTTGCTGTGGTTCTCTTCAGCCCAGATCCCAGTCTGTGGCGGCAAGGATGCAGGCGGGGCCTCGGAGTGGGTGTGGCTGGGAAGGAGCCAGGCCCTTAGACCTGGGTGCTTACCCTGTGTCCAGCCCCAGCCACTAGGCACACAAGGAAGGGTTTGTTGCTGAATTAAAGAGGATTCATTTCTTTGCAGAAATGGCACAGTAAGACAGGAGGTCAAGGAAATCCCTGAGTGTTGAAAACAGAGCTTCACTGGTCTGCCAGAGACTTCAGACCATACTTAGTGTTGGGAAGGGTCTGTGTTCTCAATGAGAAGCCTGCTTGGGAGGAAGCAGCTTTGAGGAAGCTGCCCCAAAGGCTGTCCTCCCTCCTCTTTGGTGTCCCACGCTGAATGAGCAAGTGAAATGCCAGTGGCTGCAGCTCTTGTCTCTGATTGGGCGTTGGGCAGCCCTGAACTTCTGGGAGATGGCAGTGAGGATGGACAGAGGTGCCTGAGCTCCAGCTCTCCCTCCCAAGTGTGCTGTGCTCCAAGGGGCCCGTCTCTGTCTCCTCGTTCTTAAGGGCCCTCAACTGCAGGGCTGGTACAGGAGAGGTACCTGGGCCCCTCTGTGCACGCAGGAGAGACACTTGGACCCCTTTTGTGCACATATGTGTGGAAGGGGTGTTGCCCAGTGAGGGCCTGGCTGCAGTGGCTGTAGGTGAGCTGGGTTGGAGTTTAGTCGTGCCCAGCTGTCCTTCTGACCTAATACTGCCAGATCCTGGGGAAAGCTGTCAGTGGAACAGGAGCAAAGAGGACCTTCTGCATGCTGTGGGTGTGCGGAGCTCTTGGGCTTCTTTGTGTAACTGCCACTGTGGCCACTCCCTGGTTTGCCCTGTCCAAATGTGTGAGGTCGTGACACTGCAGTTGCACTCATCTCTCCCTGTGCGTCTCTCCCTGTCTCTGTCTCACTGTCTTTCTCTGTCTCTGGCTCACTCACCCCTGGCTGCCACTTACCTCTGAGCCCTTCTCCAGGCAAGCTGGCTTCCTGCCTGTGACTTGTGGGATAACCAAGGGCAAGCGTCTTCCCCTCAGTTGTCTCATTTCCCTTCTGCAGGAGGCGGGCAGTTGTCTGATGTATCCGGTGGGAATTTACAAAGCAGTGTTTGCCAGGCTTCTAACACTCCCCACCTCCACTCCCAAAAAGGACAGAAAAAAATTGTTTCTAAAATTGCACAAATATACATGATTACCACTACTGTTGCTAAGAAAAAAAAGGCAGAACATTTCTGCTGGGTGGGGAGCTTTTTTTTGGCATGGACCTTGGCCTCTGTGGTTCTTCGTTTTGGAGCATGTGACAGTACTTGGTCTCATTCAGAGGCTAATGTTGGGGAAAATGGAAAGAATCTCCTTTCCCCTTCCTCTTTCTTGTTCCTTCTGCATCTTGCAGAGAGATGGTGCAGAAGGAAGAGCCAAATAGAAGTAAAGTATTTATTGTAGCCATTTTGTTCTTGTCTGGGAGAATCTGTCTCTTCCCAGTTTAAATTAGGGTTCAGTACACTTAGAATGTTGAGCACTGTGTCTCTGGTAACAATTCCTGCTTTGTTACAGTAGTGCCTCGGCCACTTCCTTGAGGTCACTATGTTGAGGAAGTGTGTAGCTGAGCTCTCCAGAGTTGGGACTGGTCGATGGCAGCAGCTGCAGGCACAGCTCCTCTGCCAGGCAGCCAGGCCCAGGCCCAGGGCTCCTTGGCTCTACATGGTAGCTTCACTGCTCAGAAAAATATTTCATAGTATTTACTACTTGTTTTAAAAAGTGCCATCTTGTCGTGATAAACGTTTGGTAAAAAGCAATACACAAAGGTGTTTCCATTGAACCATAACAAAGAATTCCAAATCCTAGCCATTCCAGGATGAGAAAACCCACTCTCTCCACAGAGGTGCAGGCAGAGCCAGGTTTGTGTGGGGCACATGGGTCCTGGGAAGCTGGGCTCTGCCTTGGTCTTTGCTGCTGGGCTTCCTGTGACTCTTCAGCCACTCTGGTCTTTCTCCCTGGATCTTGGTGCCTGCTGCCCCAAGGGCTGTCCTGTTCTTTACTGGAAGACTGGAAGCAGGGCACTGGCAATCTGAACTCAGACCCTGAAGCTCCACCCATTCAACCAAACGTGGCCATGGCAGACAGGGGTTCTGTGGTGGGGGCTGTGGTCAGGGCTGGTTTGCCTCCACCTGGCACTCTCCCTTGCCTGACGACCCGCCAGCTCTCACCAGAAGCAAGAGGGACCCAGTGAGAGAACTGCATGGGTGGTCAGGCGGAATGACAGGTGTGGGCAGGGAGTCCCTGGCCTGGCCTCCTTGGCTGCTCAGTGTCAAGGAGGCTGAAGGTGGTAACCCAGGCCATTGGCTGGACACTCAGGGCTGCAGATCCAGCTCTGCCTGACGTGAGGCAGTTGGCATGCTGAGTCAGGCTTGCTCCTGCATGAGGGCGGGAACGTACCATCCCAGGGTCCTCGTGGGGGCCAGAACTGGTCATGGCCCTGAGAGAGGGGGCGGGTCTGTTGGGATAGGTTTTGTAGCAGCATCTTCATGCAGCCAAGGCTGGGCTCAGAGGAGAGGTATTTTGTGAATCCAGGAGGTGGCCTTAGTGATACTGGAGTTTCCCCGAGTATCTGAGTGTAAGGTGGTGGCATGCTAGCCACCCGGCCCCTGGTGTCAGGGAGTTTAGGTTCTCTTGAGCTCTCTGATGCTAAAATTAACTTGGATATTCCATTAACCGAGCTCAGCTGAGCTGCCCATGCTATTTTTAACTGCCAAGGACTGTGTATAACTGAGCTGTACCTGAGGAAGCTGCAGAGGCTCAAGGCCACGGTGGCTTTGGCCTATGGCTACAGGTTTTGCCTGGGAAGAGGTTGGGTTTGCTGTGTGTTTCAGGATGGTGGTGGAGATTTTAAGTAACTTGTATATATCATCTCATTTATTGAAGTCCTCAAAACTTAACTATGTTGAAGTAACCTGCCCAAAGATGCTGGCCCTTGGGAGCTGAGTTCAGGTCTATGTGTCAGTGTAGCAGGCTGTTTGCTTTCTGTGTGATCTTGGATTTGAACAGGGGGCAGTGGAGGGTGGGGAAGGAGAAGTGGTGACTGCAGAGGTGAGGCAGATGGCAGCTGGAAGGCCAGAGGGGCCACTGGTCCTCATGTGTGGACCACAGGTGGAATGCTGGCTGGGAGATCTGAGACGGCCTCAGACCAACCAGTGCAGGGAGCTGGAGCTGGTGATTCTTGAGTAAAAAACCACAGGCCACCCAGCCAGCCAGCCAGCCCTTGGGCAAGTAGGCTCAGCCGGAGGCCCTGAGGTGACCTGTGGACATTCTCATGTAAATGGAGTACAGCATTTTCAGGGGACAATTTGATTAGGATCTCTGGAGCTGGTGAGGCAATTGAAACTACACATGTGGATGGACTACATCTTGCCAGCGCTGTAGAACATCATGGATTAAGGCGGCATGTTGTGTTCTAAACAGACATGAATGTGTTCAGAAAGGAGATGCATGCGCTGGCTGGACGCTGCCTGGATACAGTGGGAGCTGCTGGTTTTTGTTCACAGATGCAAAGTGTCCTTGGAGGTGGGATGTGGCTTGCAAGGTGGGAGCTCTTGAGCCACTAACTAACTTGGAGGCAGAGACCCAGGACAGGGTGCCCCGTGTTTCTCCATAATTCCGTGATTTTAAAAGACTCCTGGTCCCTGCTGCTCTTGGTTTCTTCATGTGTCAAAGCGGCATAGCACTTGCCAGGGAGATTTTAATGATGCCTCTGATCTTCACAGACAGAAAGTTGAAGCTACTTGTTCTGCTACTTTTGTGACAAAGTGGAGCTCCACTTAAGCAAATGCAAAATCAAACGCTATGCTTTAGTGAGGTGGCCACCGAGACCTGGAGAGCCTCTGGGGAAGCACCTTGGACCTGCTTCTGGGTGGGTGGAGGCCCCCAGGCCTGCTGGAACATGGGGCTGCTGTGCTGTGCTTGGGGAGATGGTTTGGCTGGAGTTACTCTGTGGCAAAGCTCGAGCCTGGAGTGGGGGCAGGTGGGCATACAGGTAGTATGACAGGTCTGTCTGTGGGTACTGGTTGGCCACTGGAAGGTGGGAGGTGAAAGTGCCATGTACCACTGTGGGTGCTGCGTCTGAGAGGGACCTCAGGGGTCGGCTGGTCTCTGCAGCTACATTCAGTGTGGGGAGTGGCTCTGCATAGCCAGACCATTCTCCTCTGATCATGTGTTGGAGATGACGCACAGAAGTCTCTCCTACAACAGCATCTGAGCTGCAACTGGATGAACACAGCAAGGGTGGGAACAGGGGCCCACTCCGGGCCTGCTGTGCGGCCACTGAGAGGGAGGGAGCCCCCGGCCAGGCAGGGCCAGGCTGCAAGGAAGTGGCACTGGTCTGCACTGGGCGTGAGCCACACCTGGCCAGCTCCTGCTGCCCTGTTAGGTCCCACTTCAGTTTCTGTTTGCTGTTAAGGGGCCACACGGAAGAATTCCCTGTCAAGTCCCTCCTGACTTGAGGGTCCTCACCCAGGACCCAGAGCCCCCTCTTTGGCTGAGTTTGAGGTTCTTTTTCAATTCCTTCTGAGGAAAAGATTTCGATGTACAACTCTCGTGGATTCCCCTCTGGTTCTGGTCAACTCATAGCCTGCTTTGATCTCGTCTGCCTTTCCACCTTCTGCTGCCCAGTGTCTGCCCTGCATAGGAGCTCACGCCTGAGCTGAGATCTTGTGGGCACCCTGTGGACTCTGGCTGTGATGTGTGGTAAGCACTCATGTTTTCCCCCTTGCTGGTCTGAGGCATGGAGGCGTGAGGTGGCCTTCCCAGCATCACACTTGCAGAAAGCCGTGGTTGGGCCCAGGGACCCAGTGCTGTGCTTCCTGTGAGAATGTCAGGCTCCTAGGCCTGGGCATCTTGGTGTTTGCAAGTAGTAGTCCTTCACAGGTGTGCTCCCAAGCTGCTCCGTTGGACGGGAGCTCTGACTTTCCAGAGCCCCTTTCTTCTCCACACCTTAAAGGCAGCCGATTGGGCTTAGTCAGGAGAATTTCACATTGACCTGCGCTCCTGGCTCAAGGCAGCTGGAGTGCAGAGAGGCCAGGGCTTGGTATCTAGTGACACCCTGCACACCCTGTGCTGGCTGTGGGTCTCAAACCTCCCAGAATGCCTGACAACATCTCCTAAGGGCACTTAGCACTATCCGTGTGGATGCCTGCAGGCCAAGGTCACAGGGCATAGCTGTCCTGGGGGACCATCCCTTCTCTTTGAACTTGACACCCAGCTCCCACCTCTGGTGTCCTTCCCCTGTTGGAGACCAGGTGCACCAGGAGAGAGGGCACGGTTCTGTGGCAGGCGGGGGCAAGTAGAGTGGGGGGGTGGTCAACTCAGGCTTATGGGGGGAGGTCAGCCCCAAGCCCCTGAGCATCTGTTTTTATTTTTTATTTTTTAAAATATTTTTTTAGTTGTTGATGGACCTTTATTTTATTAATTTATTTATATATGGTTCTGAGAATCCAACCTAGGGCCTCACACATGCTAGGCAAGTGCTCTGTCACTGAGCCACAACCCCAGCCCCTCTGTTTTTATTTTGACTCTGGCTGGACTGGAGTTCTCCGAGGCTGGGGTCAGATTGGGACATAGTGTTGTTAGAGAGAACTGGGAATAGGGCCTGGTTCCGGAAAGATCACTGTATAGACCTCAGGGCCCTTAGCCAGGCCAGATTCTTGTGCAGAGTCTGGGTTGAAATGTTGGTTTTCCAGTGGCCTTTGGGATAAGGCTGAGCTGGGGAATTCCAGACCCTCTGTGTCACGGCTGTCAAGCAGCCTTCTCAGGAAGCCTACAGGGCAGGCGTGGGGCTGACCACTGCAGAGCCAGAATCCTGGGAGAACTCTGCCACCACGGGCCTGGAAAAGGTGCTGCCCTTTCTTTCTGACCTGATCTCCCAGATTCTCCCTCAAGGTTTGAAGATTTGCACTGGGTCTTTGTGTGCAGGGCGGTGCTGGAGGTGGTTCCCCTGGCCTAGCACATCTTAGCTGTTCTCTGCAGAGAGGCTGTGGTTCTGTGCCCAGTCCACAAGCCTGGCCCTGGGCTGGGGAACAGAGAGGAGGGAAGCAGACCACTACCTTGAGGCAGAGGGACAGCAAAGATGCCTGCTTGTGGGTTCCAGGACCATCAGTGTGCTCCAGTCTCAGTTGTAACATTCACAGCTGCAGTCAGTTCTTTTTTTTTTTTGGTACTGGAGATTGAACTCAGGGGCACTCCACCACTGAGCCACATCCCCAGCCCTATTTTTTCTTTTTTTGTTTTATGTAAAGACAGGGTCTCACTGAGTTGCTTAGCACCTTGCCGTTGCTGAGGCTGGCTTTGAACTCATGATTCTCCTATCTCAGCCTCCCAAAGTGCTGGGATTACAGGCTTGTGCCACCGCGCCTGGCTTGCAGTCAGTTCTTAACCTGGGATCACACCACAGGGTGTAGTGTAGAGGCTGAATGCTAGGGGCAGGAACTCTGCCTCCCGCTTACAGGGCACCCACTGCCAGCAGAATGCCAGAGGAATGGCCCTGGACACTTGCACCCTCGGGCATCACAGAGGAGCCAGGAGGGAAGAGTTGTCCTGCTTTCCTTTCTTGGTAGGTGTCCTGTGAGGTGGCTGCGAGCACATTCATGTGCACACATGTGCATACGCGCTTGTTCATACACACAGAGCAACACATGCACACAGTGCAGTGCACACGTGTACACATGCATGGGCACACATCATGTGCACACAATACAGTGCACACCTCAGCACATGCACATGTACACAGAGGAACACACGTGCATGCATGTGCATCTCTGTGCACACCTGGGGCCCTGTCGGGTGGAGGCACATGTCCCCACATTACAGCTGGGCTGGGGCATAGGAAGGCTCACCTCAGCTCCCTCTGCCTTCCCCTTTTCTGGGATTCAGGGCAAGAAGGAGTCAGCCAGAGCGGCATACAGTTACAGAGCTCAGAATGCCCCGTCTTCTCCCTGCCTGAGCTGCGGCTGCAAACACTCTCCAATCACACAGCCTGACACCCCAGCTCTGAGTGTGTACTGGGGGCACCTGGGTCTGAGAGCCCTGTGAGTGCTCAGCCTTGCTCTGGGCCTCTGTGCTGAGGGCACCATCCCTTCTACCTTCCAGGACTTGATGTCGTTGCTTCTGAGTTTTAAGTGATTCATGTTTGTGCAACACGGTTTGGTTTTAGGCTCACAGGTTGGGTTTTTCTTGTGTCTTTTCTCCCCCACTGGTTTCTGACCTGTCCTCTTGGATGGCCATAAGTTGGGCTAGTGTGCTGGGCTGTGTGCTGGGAAAGCACATGGGATTCAGGTGAGAGGGATGTTATCTCAGTGTAGCCTGAGTCCTCTTAGCTCTGTGCAGACTTTGGTGTTAGAGCTGTACCTAGTAAGAAATGACCGAAACTGGGGGCGGGGGCTCAGTGGTACAGCACCTGCCTAGCATGTGTGAGGCACTGGGTTCAATTCCCAGTGCCACATATAAATAAATGAATAAAATAAAGGCCCATCAACATCTAAAAAATTGAAAGAAAAAAAAAAAGAAATGAAATGACCGAAACTGACCCCAGCAGGTACAAACCGTGGCCTAATGGTCAGGAGTGGCAGGTGAGGGAATGAGTGACTGGCCACCTGTGACCCTGGGGTCCTGGTGACAAAAGTCCTCCCTTGGTGACTTTGGGGCAGGCTGGCGGAGAGCTCCTACTCAGCTTGTTTCAGGCCAGAGCTTGTTGGTGCAGAACTCCTGACCATGTGGATGCCCACTGTAGGGGAGGACAGAGGCCCTCCAGGCCATGGGCTCTCTAAACTGTCGGTACATGCCCAGTGGTGCCGTGTGCTGCAGTGACATGCAGTGGCTCCCTGGAGGGGCTGTGGGCAGTGCTGAGGCCTCGGGGGCCTGACCCCCAGCTGGCCCCATCTGTCTGGAAGCTGTGGCATTCCTTTCAGTCCGTGTCATTTCCTGCCCCACACAGTCCTGCCTGCAGCATGTGGAGTTTCCCAGAAATAAAGGGTCCCCTGGAAGAGCAACCACTCTTACTGTGTTCTGCCCAGGGGTTTGATTTTAAAATCGTCCTGTTTCATGAGTGTATGTCTGTGTTTTCTCCAGGGAAGCCTCTTTTCCCTTCCTGGCCTCCTTCCCGGCCCCAGAAAATCATGTCCTCCTGAGAGCTGGAGGCGGCTGGGAGGGGCGGACGCACCAAGGATGCCTTGCTCTTCTTTCTCCCCGCCCTGTTCCCTGCTGTTCCCAGTCCTGCAGTTCTCCCCACTTGCAAGCCCTGGGCCCTGCTGCCCACCAGGCAGTTCTGCCCACTCCCAGGGCCCAGGCCCTGCTGCCCACCAGGCTGGCATTCCCTCTGGCAGCTGCCCTTGAGCCATGGTTTTGCGTTGCTGTTTCTAAGGATGCACCACCGACCTCAGTGGGAGGCCAGGTTGCTGGGAACTGGTCTGTCAGTCATCCCTGTACCCTTCTCATGAGGACCCTAGAGTTGGCTGTTCTGCAGAGGCCCTGGATTCCTGCTCGTGAGGCACTGGTGGGAGTGGCCTGCTGGCAGACCCCATGCTTCAGACCTTCCTGGAAACCTGCTTGCTGAGTTGTGGGGAAGGATGTGAGGCGAGGTGGGTGTGCCACTGCTCAGTGCTGCAGGGTTGGGGTGGCTGGAAAGGGACGGAGCTTGGACCCTGGGTGGGTGGCTTCTGAGGTCACCACACCATGGAGGCCTTTAGTTTTACTGGACATGTTAATCGCAGATCTTGGGTGGAGTGCAGTTATTTTTTAAAAGCTTCCCTTTGAGTGGGCACTGGAGTACAGTGGGGGTCTGGGGGTCTGCTCCTATCACCACAGCTTCCTGCTGGCTTCAGGCCACCCTGAGCTGGGGCCACAGGTGTGGCCTCATGGTCCCAGATGCCACAGACCACAGAGGTGAGAAAAGCCATCCACATGGCCACATGTTCATTGGGTGGGGCTGGTGTGTTCAGGCCCCTGAGAAGGGGAGCTCTCTGTTGTGCTGAGGAGGATGGCGACGGGGCGGGTGCACACAGCCCACGGCTGCTCACCTGAACCTGTACATGTGATATGCATGCTTACAGGTACCTGCATGGACACACATACATGTGTAAACACACCACATGTGATATTTTCCAAATCTGGAGACTTTCCACAAGTAATGAGAACTGTATCTTCAGAATTAATTTTTAATTTTAGAAAATGGCCACTTCTGATTTAAAAAACACTTTTTTCTTAAAAATAAACACTAGGTGTCCATTTCACCCTCTCCAAGACTCTGTCCACCTGAGGTGCCCCTCCTTGCAATGGCTCTGAGGAAAGGGTGCCCACCCCTTCCCAGTGGCACAGGAGAGTCTGTCTCAAGTTGCAACATTTCCCTTGGAAAGCAGAAACAGGAGAGCTGGGGACAGGACTGCTGGCCGACGGGTGGCACCACAGGATCCTGCTTCATGCTCTCTACACTTCAGACTTGCAGCCCACGCAGGCTGAGCAGGGCAGGCTCGCCTCAGGAGGGTGCAGGCTTCGGTCTCTCTTCCCCGTTCCAAGGTGCTGTTCAGGTTGTAGAGTCCTCACTATTGGTGGTCCTCAGAGAAGAACTCCAGGGAGAAGCTCAGAGGGTGGCAGGATGCCTGGGAGATGCCCACTCCTCCTGAGGGTCCTCCTGATGGCTGGGCTCCCAAGGGTCCTCCTGATGCCTGGGCCCCCAAGGGTCCTCCTGATGCCTGGGCCCCCAAGGGTCCTCCTGGTGTCTGGGCCCCCAAGGGTCCTCCTGGTGTCCAGGCCCCCAAGGGTCCTCCTGATGCCTGGGTCCCCAAGGGTCCTCTTGATGTCTGGGTCAAGGGTCCTCCTGATGTCTGGTCTCCTAAGGGTCTTCCTGGTGTCCAGGCCCCCAAGGGTCCTCCTGATGGCTGAGCTTTCAAGGGTCCTCTTGATGACTATGCCCCCCAAGGGTCCTTCTGATGCCAGGCTCCCTCAGGGCCTCAGCTTCTTGGCCAGGGGCAGCTGCAGCCATAAGACCCCTGACCCTCAGCTTCCTGGCATTGCTGCACATCTCTGGGAAGTCACTTTTCTCTCAAGAACTTCCGAAATTAGGAGGAGAGGCCTTGGGTGTCTTGCAGGCTTCTGTCCTCAGGCGCCTGGCAAGTCCCACCTGGGTCCGAGAGCCAGGGGCCTCCGGGTGGCAGGATGGCTGCTGCTGCCATGTGCAGATGAGCACCTTTTGTGTAATGCAGAGATTTGGAACCAGGCAGTGTTGTCCCCTGATGGCATTCAGTAGTGGTTGGGGACTTTTTCTAGTGGTTGAGGGGTGCCACTGGCAACAACTAGGGTGATGGAGGGTGCTGTCCAACACCACAGTGCAAAAGGTCCCTAGAATTAGCCACCCAGGATGTGAGTGGAGCAGTGGGCGGGAAGCCCTTGTGTGTTCTTGAGTGGCACGTGGCAGGGAGAGAAGAGGCGTGGACCTGTTTGGATACCAAGGTGTGTCTGACTCCAGGTCTTGCTTCTCTCTGTGTGTGTGTGGTTTTTTTTTTTTTTGGGTGGTGATGCTGGGGATTGAACCCCGGGCCTTGTGCGTGCAAAGCAAGCACTCTACCAACTGAGCTACCTCCCCAATGCCAGGTCTTGCTTCTCCTCAGGACTGTGATCTTGAAGAGTCACATTTTGGGGCCAGAGATCAAGTGGATCTCTGCACATCTGCTGGTGAAGGCAGGCAGTGTGGACTACATGGTGCTGCCCAGCATTCTGTGGACCCGAACATCAAGGCCCTGGAGTCCGAGGGCAGTGGGACACTGGGGGCCAGGAGGCCTGGGTGGACCCAGCTCTTTAGTTACCAGCTGCATGTCCTGTGCTAAATCACTTGACCTCTCTGCCTTAGTTTTAGTGCCATACAATGAAGATGGTGACAATAGTCCCTCTCTAGGATGGTGAGGAGGGTGGTGGCTTAATACCTGTGACCTGTCTGTCCCTATCGGCACAGACCTGTCTCACCCGGGTGCTGCTGCTCTCTTTGCAGGAGCTCAGTGAGGCTTGGGAGCGCTAGGACCTGCTCAAGGTCAAGGCTCCCCTGGGGGAGCCACGGACTGGGTTCATGACTGTAGAAGACTCTTCATGGGGAGGTGGGCTTTCTCGATGAGTGTTGGCAGATCATATGGGCTGGGCCAGATAGGCATTAGCTGAGGGCCAGCACACTGTGGCCCACGGCTACTGGCCTGTTTACCTACATGCCACACAGGCCTCGGGTTCCCACTTGTTCCATAAGGGTGGTGACAGGCTCGTGGGGACCCCAGATGTCGCTGGCTTCCAAGCTGCATCCTCTCTCTGAGAGAGCTCAGGATTCTTCCCTAGCATTCTAGTTGTGACTTACAGTCAAATGGAGACCAAGAGGAGCATTCAGCTGTCTATAGCAACGTGTCCAGGACAGGAAGTGTGGCGGCCACGTGTCCCGGGACTGCAGGTGTTACGAGGTCCTGGTTTGGTAGAGACAGGACAGACCAAGCAGGCGAAGCCGTGGTGGGGGAGGCAGGGCGGGGCTGCTCACCAGAGGCGAGGCCCAGGCCCTGGGTGCGCACTGGCCCAGCTTGAGCCTGTCTCCTGGAGGGCTCTTGTGGCCAGAAGTAGGTGTGATCAGTTGGGGTGTGGATGACCCAGGGGCGTGTGTTGCAGGCTTGGTCTCCAGAGGGCACATGGGGGTTGGGCCTGGGGAGGTGGCTCTAGTGGGAGGTCTGTAGTTCCCTGGGACTGTCCTGAAGGGGAGTGTGGGACCCCAGCCCCTTCCTTCCCTCTTGTCACTCCTGGCCAGCCACCAGGTGGACGGCGTTGCTCCACCACATACTCCCACTGTGCTGTGCCACCGCAGGCCAGAAGCAGGGGCCCAACTGATGACAGACCGGAACCTCCGGACTGTGAGCCGAGATAAACCTTTCCCTAGGTCGACTGTCTCAGGCATCTGTCACAGCAGCAGAAAGCTGACTCACGGGCGTGATGATTCCGTGCACAGTTTTGTAACCCATGGGAAGTGCTCTCGGGGCTGCCCCAGCTCAGAGCCAGTGCCACCTGTTGCCCCTGGTGTGGCCTCCATGGCGGGCTGGTGCAGTCCCCAGGGTGCCTCGCCCTGCAGTCAGTCATCAGGTTTGTTCATCTGCTGAGCCCTGCCTGTCACCAGGTGGTGCATCTGGGACCCCAGGTGCTCTGCTCCGTGGTGGCACCGGGCAGTCGGCCCTCCACTGCTGGACAGGCTTGGAAGACGGGGATCAGCCCTGCGAGTGAAGCAGCAGGGGATTGGAGGTGTTTTCTGGTTCCAGCCTGTCCACAGGCATCTCCTCTCCCATCAGTCCTGCCACTGCTCACAGCATGGACACCAGAAATACCAGAATCTCCCTGCCTTGCCCTCTTCCTCTCTGTTGAGGGGTGTGGAAACAGGAATGCTGAGAAACGGCCCCCAGAGCAGGGCTGCAGTGAGGATGTCTCCCGGCCCTTAGGTGGACAACAGAATCTGGTCTGAACTTCTCTAAGGGGTAAGAGTGAGCAAAGCTGGTGGAGAAGGGAGAGGAACAAGTTACTGTGTCAGCTAGACTAAGTGCACGATGGGGAGACTCATCTGAGACCCTGCCGGCAAGTCCCTGAGGACAGGCATCAGCTACTGGAGGGCCAGAGGAGGCCTGGGCCGTGGTGCACATCCAGCCAGTGAATGGCAGGAGCTCGCACTGGCTGCAGGGCTGGGAAATGCTGATTGAGTGACCTGCCTGTCCTCAGCCCCTGCTCCCTCCACAGACCTGCAAGGCAGAGATGTCCTAGAGCCTGTTCCAAGATAGCTTTGGACTCAAGTCTAATAAAGGAAACCTCAGGAAATCCAGAATAGAAAGCACAGGATCAGAGGAAATTCATTTTAAGCTCCACAGATAAATTTGTGGTCTAACTTTCTGACAGAGGACTGTCTTGCTTGTTAGGGTCCCTGGCACTGAGCTCAATGTCTGCTTGGGACTTGGAAGTGTGGCTCACGATGGTGGAGACCAAGGAGCATGGGCGGAGCCCCAACCTCCAGCCTCCTGTGCCTGGGTCTGGTGGCCGCACTGACAGGTGGGCTTCCCACTGGCACCACTCTCAATGGAGGCTTGCCAGGAGCAACTGGCCCCTGAACAGCGCTGCCCACTGACCTACCTTGTGTCCAGGGGATGTCTGCAAAGCCTTTGGTCCACTGCAAGCCTTGCTACAGTGACAGGCAGCTGTCAGTGCTGGGCAGTGCTCACTCCATGGCGGTCAGGCTGGAGCCCTCTGATCCCAGAGGTCCACAGAGAAATGCCTGTGCTTGAGGCTGGCCTAGAGACATATCGGCATGGCCAAGCAGGAGACTTTGCCTGGGGTAGCCACCATCCTTGAATGACTACAGGGAAGTGAGCTCCGGTTGGGGGTATAGGGCTGCAACAGGTCATCCCACAGATCCCCACAGCCTGAGAGCCTCTCTAGACATCGTCCTAGCCCCTGTCCTTACCCCATGACACCCCAGCCCCCCTGTCTCGTGCCCTGTTGAGCCCTCCCATACTGAGCACCCCCTATTCCTGCTGTCCTGCTCACCCTCTGTCTCGAGCACTCTCCCAGCCCTCCTGAGTACCCTTGGTGCTCTCCCAGACCCTAGCCCCCCTGTCCTGAGCACCCCTGGTACCCCAGCCCACACACACCCCAGCCCCCTGTCCTGTGCAACCCCCAGCCCTCCTGTTGTCCTCTCAGTTGCTCTCTGGGGGGCAGGGTGTGTTTCCCCTGACAATTATCTTTGAAACCTCCCCCCCTTTTTAAATGCAACAACATGTTTCTTTTTTTCTTTTTTTAAAAATTTGTTCTAATTAGTTATACATGACAGCAGAATGTATTTCAATTCATTCTACACTAATGGAGCACAACTTTTCATTTCTCTGGGTGTACATGATGTAGAGTCGCACCATAAGTGGAGTCATACATGTACCTATGGCTATGATGTCCATCTCATTCCACCATCTTTCCTGGTGGTGGAATGAGATGGACATCAATCAAAGTTTCTCCATTCTTCCCACACCCTCCCACCATTATGGATCAGCATCTACTTATCAGAGAGAACATTTGGCCTTTTTTGTGGGGGGATTGGCTTATTTCACTTAGCATGATATTCTTCTTCTCCATCCATTTACCTGCAAATGCCATAATTTTATTCTCTTTTATTGCTGAGTAAGATTCCATTGTGTATATATACCACAGTTTCTTTATCCATTCATCTATTGAAAGGCATCTAGATTGGTTCCACAGTTTAGCTATTGTAAATTGAGCTGCTAAGAACATTGGTGTGGCTGCGTCATTGTAGTATGCTGATTTGAAGTCCTTTGGGCATAGACTGAGGAGTGGGATACCTGGGTCAAATGGTGGTTCCATTCCAAGTTTTCTAAGAAATCTCCATACTGCTTTCCATAGTGGTTGCACCAATTTGCAGTCCCATCAGCAATGTATGAGTGTGCCTTTATCCCCACATCTTTGTCAACACTTATTGTTTTGTTCTTGATAATTATCATTCTAACTGGAATGAGATGAAATCTTAATTTTGATTTGCATTTCTCTTATTACTAGAGGAGTTGAACATTTTTTAATATTTTGTTGATCAATTGTATATCTTCTTCTGAAAAGTGTCTGTTAGTTCTTAGCCCACTTATTGATTGGGTTATTTATTTTGTTGGTGTTAAGTTTTTTGAGTTTTTTATATATTCTGGAAATTAGTACACTGTCTGATGTGCATGTAATAAAGATGTTCTCCCACTCTGTGGGCTCTCTCTTCACATTATTTTTTATTATTTCCTTTGCCAAGAAGAAGCTTTTTAGTTTGAATCCATCCATTTATTGATTCTTGATTTTATTTCTTGCACTTTAGGAATCTGATTAAGGAAGTCAGGACCTAATCCAATATGATGAAGATTTGGGCCTACTTTTTCTTCTATTAGGCACATGGTCTCTGGCCTACTTCCTAGGTTCTTTATCCACTTTGAGTTGAGTTTTGTGCATGGTGAGAGATAGTGGTTTAATTTCATTTTGCTGCATACGGATTTCAAATATGATTCTATGCTTAGAGGATCCAAAAAAACTCCACCAGAAAACTTCTAGAATTAATAAATGGATCTAGCAAAGTAGCAGGATATAAAATCAATACCCATAAATCAAGTACATTTCTATACATCAGTGATGAACCCTCAGAAAGGAAGACTACTCCATTCACAATAGCCTCAAAAAATAAAAATACTTGGGAATCAATCTAACAAAAGAGGCGAAAGACCTATACAATGAACACTAAAGGAAGACATTGAAGAAGACCTTAGAAGATGGACAGATCGCCCATATTTTTGGATAGGAAGCATTAATATTGTCAAAATGGCCATACTACCAAATCGTTATACATATTTAATGCAATTCCAATTAAAATCCCAACAACATTCCTCATAGAAATAGAAAAGGCAATCATGAAATTAATTTGGAAAACTAAGAGATCCAGAATAGCCAAAGCAATCCTTAACAAGAAGAGTGAAGCAGAAGGCATCACAATACCAGACTTTAAACTATCCTACAGGGCAAGAGTAATAAAAACAGCATGGTATTGGCACCAAAATAGACATGTAGACCAATGGTACAGAATAGAAGACACAGAGACAAACCCACATAAATAGTTATCTTGTAATAGACAAAGGTGCCAAAAACATATACTGGTGAAAAGATAGCCTCTTTGAAACCCTTTAACCTGAGAACAGAGGTCTGAGCTTGCCTGGGAAGTCTGCATCCTCTGGGGCTCCATGGAACAGGATGCTCTTGGTTTGGGCTCCCCTGGTGGCCACGAGGTCCTGAACATGTTGGGCTGGCTGTGGCAAGGAGAGATAGCATACTCACCACCCTCCTTGCATTCTCCCCTGGCCTGGGCTTTTGGGGTCCCCACAGCTGTAAACATCACCTGGGAACTTGCAGCACGTGCAGGTGTCTGGTCCTGCTCAGGTTGAGACTGGCGGTCCCTGTTTCATCGGCTTCATGGTGGACATTCCTCCTGGAGGAGGAACCAGGGATCAGCTGTCTTCCTGCACCCGCTCCTTGGAGTGTGCTCCTGGCCTGCTGTGCTGGGCTCCCTGGCCCCTGCCAGAGCCAGCTTCTGGGTCTCCTGGCTCAGCTCTGGAGGACACTTCTGGCCTGCCCTGGACTGACAGCTGTCGCTCCCCTCGTCTTCATTTGCTGTCACCAGCTGGATCTGGTTCAAAGCCAGCATGACTGCTGGGGGCTCTGGGGCTGCAGAGCTTACAACGCTTGCCTCCACCCGGTCCTGGGAACGAAGGTAGAGGAAATGCCTGCTCTTCCTCAGCAACGCCAGGAGGGATGCTCTCTTCTGCTTGAAGGTGCTGCTGGCGTTGCCCACCAAGATAGGTCACAGTCCCTGAGAGACACCATTTGCTCAGCTGCAACCAGGGTCCTCACTGCCGACCGGGAATAAGCTCTAACCCTGCCACTGCATTTGCAGGTATGGGAAGAGCTACGTGGCCAGAGGCTGGGATGGGACGGCAGTGTGGCATGCAGTGGAGACAGCCTTTGTACAGTGTCATGAGGCCAGCTCTGTGGAGGGTGGCAGGTGGTGTTTCTTCCCTGGTGGGATTAAGAGCTTGGTCTCTGCTCCTCCTGGCTTCTGCTCAGGGCTGTAGGAAGCTGTCGCCTCAGCCCCAGTGCCGATGGTGCCTGGAGGATGGGTCTGCTCCTCCAGGTTGACTTGCCCTGCCATGTGGGCTTGGGATCTTTGAGGGGGCTTCCCACTCCTCAGCAAGCATCATGAGTACGTGGACTTGCAGGATTTTGTTGGGTGTGTGGTACATGCAGGTCTTCCCGGGGCTGAAGAAGCCCGTGCAGGCCAGAGCAGGCCTTTGGGAATGGGTGGGCTGGCAGCCAGGCAGAGCACCAGCGGGGACAGGCTGCCTCAGTCCCACCTTACAACTTCTAAGCTGCACATGATTTTCATATGCCATGAAATACTGTCCTTTTGATAATTTGAAATTGTGTACAAGTATGAAAACCCATCTGCAGGTATTACAAAAGCAAGTTTTCTTCAGGGATCGTGGTCTTTCTCCCTGGTCTAGGGCGTTGCAGCTGTGGACCAGAGGTGGCCCAGTCCCAGGCCACCAGTCCAGGGGACTCTACTCTGTCCCACTTTTATTTTTCATGTTGATCCCGACCAGTTGTCTTTTTCCTGACCATCTTTCTGATTGCAGCAGGAACATTCTTTCCCTTTTCACATAGAGGCTGCAGCCAGGAGTGACTCCTCAGGTCGAGTGGCGCTGAGGGACCTGGCTTTCGCTGCGTCTTGAACCTTGCATGTGGGTGGGCTGTGGTGAGGGCAGATAGGTTGGCTTCCGCATGCACAGGCCCTCAGAGCCGGCTGGGCTCAGCCCCAGAGGGAAAGAGGAGCTGCAGAACCAGGGGCGGGTCCGTCTGCTCCGTAGTCCTGTTGGTGCTAGTCAGAGGGCATCCTGCTCCGGCAGCCAGTGGGGCTTCCTGGTCTTTGGAACTGAAACCAGCCTCTGCAGGTGCAGGTGGGGGTGAGCATCCGGGTGCAAAGTCTAGAATCTGTGATTTGGGGCAGACGCGTCCCCTGGTACAGTTTGGCGTGCTGTGCTTGGTGGGTGTGTGAGTCCCTGCAGGTGTGCTCAGAGCTGGCTCCTGTGGTAGGAGGAGCCATGGTGGTGCTCCAGGGTGCTCCAGGTGATTCGCAGCTGGGCCTGTGCCATACTGGCAGTTGGGAGCCCCTGCCCTCCCAGCAGCCCAGACTTCTGTAGCCTCAAGGCCTGGGTCCTGGAGGCCTCGGTGGGAAGGAGCCTGCCAGTGCCGTCAGAGGCCCGGGGCCCATTCCTGCCTCAGTGGGCGTGCCAGGCTGTGTCGTGGACAGAGGATGAGTCAGGTCCTGCCCCGCTCTGACCTGTGAGGTGTGCACTTGACAGTGGCCCTGGCCTCTCATCCTGGTCAGCCTCATCTCCAGACCTCCCGGCTCACCTGCTGGGAGGAAGGAAAGGCGGTCTTCTGCGCCTGGGGCGTGTTGGTTGACTTTCTCCACATTGGTCTCCTGCACAATGGCTGGGTGCAGATTGCAGCCAAGCTTTAAGCCACTGTGAGGACCTGCAGAGGCTGGAGACAGGTGTGATGGGAGGGAACCAGATGACGTGAAGGCTGGCAAAGTGCGCAGCGCGTCAGAGAGCACCTGCTGTTTACCACACTTTACCCGGGACCAGGGCCTTGAATGGGCCCAGCACCGCACGGCCCTGGTGAGTCCATGGTAGAGGTGTGGCCACTCGGCAGGCCTGTCCCCATGACCAGGCTGAGGTCATGACCATGTGGGGACCATTCTCCAGGTGGGTTCTGCTGCCCGAGTCTGCGCTTGAGCAGGATGCTCGCTCTTTGGGAAGTCCTCGGGATTCTGCCTGGCCCAGAGTCTCGCTGTGGTGGAGGTGGCCTGGGGTCACACGGGAGGCAGCAGGGCAGGACTGCTGTGTCCAGAGTGGGCCAGCGCTCAGCCTACCTGTGTCAGCTTGAGCAGGTGCTGCCAGCCTTGCTGTGGGTCCCGCCTCTACCCCTGCCGCATGTGCGCCTATGTGGCTGAGCGGTGCTTCGGGGGACCTCTTGGGAGAGCAGCATGTCTTGGGGCTGGCGTGCATGCAGGCCAAGGGCAGCCCAGGCCAGGCTGTTCCTACAGCCCAGCCGTCTGTGCTCATTCACCTCTGCGGCACCGGGAGGCAGCACGGGTGTGAGGACGGTGCAGCTGTGCGGGGGTCTTGGGGGCAGATAGCCAGACTCTGTGGGAGCAGCCCAGGGGCGGCGATGGGCCAGGCCTCACCCACTGGGTGCGTGCTAGGTGATACAGCAGTCTGTCAAGAGACCCAGCAGGCAGGCAGAATCATCCCCACTTACTGGTGGGGAAACTGAGGCTGGAGAGTGGCTCTGCTTGCTCTGAGTGACAGCTGGCGAGCCACACCCACCACAGGTGAGGCTGCATCTGAGGCAGGATCATACCACTCCAGCTTCGCCTCCTAGACCCAGCTTTGGACCTCCCAGGGGCCTGGGAGTGTGGGTGGCAGTGCAAAAGAGGGGGCATCCTCTAAGTCAGGGTGTGGGGTCCACGGGAGGAAGCAGCAGCTGCTGCAGGAAGCCTCTAGAACTTCGCCCTTCTAGACCCTTGGTGGAGGTGGATGAAGATAGGCCCCAGCAGCAGATCGGAGCCCAGGGAGATGGAAGCCTGGAAATCTGGGCATCAGGACGCAGGATGTGGAAGGTTTGGGAGGTTATAATGTGAGACATAAATAAAAATATCAGTAAAATATTACAGAATGTGGCGCATGACTCCTAGTACACAGAAATGTCTTACGTAAGAGCAAACTAAAAGCTAAGGCAGAAGACAGTCAGGATTGGCTACAGCCCCTTCCATGTCTGTGAGCCCAGATCCAGCCAACTAGGATCAAAAGTATCTGAAGGATCGCGTTGGCCTGAACGTGAGCGGAGGTTTTCTCACCATCATTCCATGAGCCATGCTGCCAGGGTTCAGGCAGCACTGTCGTGTGGCGTTCAGAGACCAGAGCACCTTGTGCTGGGCGCCTCTGGTGGTTTCTGGGACCCAACCCACGGGTTCCCAGGGAGGATTGAACATCAGGATTTAAAATTCCCCTGTGGCAAGACATCAGCTGGTGACCGATGCCTCTGCCAGGCCACACCAAGGCCTTGCCCAGGTGGGAGAGGAAACGCACTGTGCTGACCCCGACCCACAAGTCTCGCTAGGGATTGAGCACGCAGGTATTGGGTTAGCCGGAGTGGGGATCCTCTGCTGGGTGGGCGGCGTCTGAGCGCACAGGTCTGAGCACACTGACACCATGCGCTGCGCTTGCTGGGAGCTCCAGCAGCACTGTGGCAGGATTTCTGCTGTGTTGTGTGTGTATGGCTGCTGCGTGCCCACCTTGGCCTGAGAGTGGGAGATGCTAGAGGCCGGCATGGACACCCCAAGCTCCGCTGCAGCTGCAGGCGGGGTGCTGAGGCCGTGTCAGACAGGCCAAGGCGCGCGTGGGCTCTGCCTCTCCTCCTGCAGAACAATCTTTTCTAAAAAGGGCTGTGATAAATCCGCCCCATGTGGGGTGATGTTTTCATAGTAGGTTGCTGGGTGCAGCATGATCCGACTGTGCTAACGCGTCCGGAGCTCCCCTCCTGTACATAAACACTTCCTCCTGGTGGTGGGAGGGAAGGGAGTCAGGTGGGCTGGGCTGCCCCCGCCTGGGTCTGGCCTGGGAGGTGGCCCTTCCTACACATGCCAGTGCTGAGTAAACTGGCTATAGCTGGTACGAGTTTCTTTTGTAGTTAAAATGTTTTAAAAGAGAGGAAAAATAGTTTCTCCATAAGACTTAACTTCAAACACACACAGAGGTCCTGTGTGCTATGGAGCGGCCCTGGGTGCCACCAGCGTTGGGCTGGGGCTCTGGGGGCCTGTGGGGAAGTGGCTACAGCCACCCCTTGGGCTCACACTGTGGATGCCTGCAGACCTGCACACCTCGGAGGCCACAGACTGTGCCTTGGGGTTATTTTCAGGTGAGCTTCTGTCAGCAGAGGCCGGGGACTCTGCCTGGCGCTGCCTCCCTATGTCTGCCTCCCTATGTCCTGACTCCTTGTCTCTGTCTTCTTCTGTAGCCAATCCTGACTCCTTGTCTCTGTCTCTTCTCATGCACACATGGGCTCCAGAGGTCTTCCTAACCTGCTTCCTCCAAGCTACACTGACCTGCTGGTTGGCACAGTGAGCAGGTACCTATCTTCATGGGACACATGAAAATCCAAGCTCTGCCTCCTCCCGAATCCACGGAAGCCACTAAGTCACACCCAGCACACCAGAGGGCCCTGAGGCGCTCAGGGAGGCCTGGAGAGAAGAGGGCTGGGGGCAGAGAGGAGGAGCCCTCTGCTCCCTTACAGAAGATGGTCTGCGTGGGGAGATAAAATCAGTGGGAATCCTGCAATGTCTTGATTAGCTTTTTATGTTCTTACTTATTCCAATGAATTCTGACACCCTTTGTTATGTGCACCCATCTGGTCTCAGTCCCCAGTGGCCTATGGCCCTTCCAGTGCAAATGGTTATGTCAGTAGGGTAGTTTGCTTGCTTAGTTAGACCAATACAGATGCTAAAAATAAATTTTGGACAGGTGTGGTGGTGCACACCTGTCATCGCAAGATGACATCCCAGCTCAGGAGGCTGAGAAGGAGGATCACAAGTTAGGTCAACCTGGGCAACTTAACCAGGCCCTAAGCAACTTAGCAAGACCCTGTTTCAAAATAAAAGGGCGGGGGATGTGGTTCAGTGGTCAATCACCCCTGGGTTCAATTCCCAGTGCCCAAATCAATAAGCCTGGACTCAGAAGAGCTTTTGAGTTTGCAAGTAAATCACTGACTGCTTGTGTGTGATGTTCCCAATAGTGTGTGAGCATCACGGGGAACCTGCACTCACGTGGGGCTGCAGTGGGGTAGAGTGGGGGTGCAGTGGGGTAGAGTGGGGGTGCAGTGAGGTGCAGTGGGACTGCTGTGGGACTGCAATGAGGTGCAGTGGAGGTGCAATGAGGTGCAGTGGGACTGCAATGAGGTGCAGTGGGGTGCAGTGGGGTGCTTTGGGCTGCAGTGGGGTGCAGTGAGGTGCAGTGGGCTGCAGTGGGGTGTTGTGGGCTGCAATGAGTGTGCAGTGAGGTGTAGCAGGCATGCAGTGGGTGTTGTGGGGTGCAGTGAGATGCTGTGGGCTGCAGTGGGGTGTTGTGAGGTGCAGTGAGATGTAGTGGGGTGCAGTGGGGTGTTGTGGGGTGCAGTGAGGGTGCAGCAAGGTGTAGTGGGGTGCAGTGGGGGCCATGGTGGAGGCTGCAGGAGGCATCAGGGGGATGCTGTGGGCATCGTGGGGGCTAAAGGGGGCTCCACTGTGGCTGCCACCCAGCAGAGCTGGGGCAGGGGTGGCCCCAGTCCCTTCTCTTGTGTAGTAGGAGACAAGAGGTCAATGCTAGGCGATGGCAGCAAGGTTGTTCAGAGCTGTGGTGCTGACCCGAAGAACCAGGAGGCAGGAACTGGTGTCTGGCGGTGCCTGAGAGGGGTTGGGCGTAGCTGCAGAGCCGGCTCTTTGCCTTGGCAGGGAGCTTCTTCCATGCATCTTGGGCTTCTGTGCAGCAGCACGGCAGCTACTGGTAAGGAGAGCATCTCAGGAGGCCAGGCCATGGCGAGTCTCTTCCCCCAGCCTTTCCTCAAGGCACTGCCTTGAACTGCAGGTCAGGCCCAGGGCCACTGGCTCTCTCCAGAAGAAGGGAACCCGCCCTCCTAGGGGCCAGGCTGCGAGTGTAGAGGAAGGAGACCCTGCTCATGCATGTGACCATGTGTTGCTGGTGGGAAACGTGGGAGCAGTTCCTCAAGCGTGTGACCCTCAAGTCCCTGGAAGATGCAGCTCCCAGGCACACGAAGGAGGGCTGGGAGCACACTCAGGGACATCTGTAGCCACGCACAGAGCACCGCGCAGCAGCTGAGAGGTGGGACAGCCAGGGGCCATCAGCCTGCCCACAGGGGGCTTTGCAGCCACAATGTGCCTAGAGCAGCTCTTAAGTAAAACAAGCTGGTCAGAGCCCACCTGCTATGGGGAGAGGGGAGCACAGCCTGGCTGACGTCTTCATGGGTGGGGAGTGTTCTCACGCTGACCTTGGCTGCTCAGCTCTGGGGACTCGCTGTGCACGGCAGTATGGGTTCATCCTGTCCCAGTGAAGCTGCCTGAGAGCGCCGTGGAGACAGTGTGCCAAGAACAGCAGGCGTGGGGGCACTGTGCAACTGGTGTCCACTCAGCCTGGCCCAAGAGTCCGTCCTTCCAAAGGGCACAGCAGAAGTGCCCAGCCTACTAGGCCTGTGTGGACTGTGGGGTGTTCCTGTGCTGGACCACAAAGCAGAGGCGAGTCCAGGAAGGAGGCCCTGAGTGGAGGGCGAGGAGGTGGGTAGCCAGAGCTGAGGCCATCTTAGCAGAGCACTAGCAGTGGACTCTGGGCTGCTGGTGTCCTCAGGAACCCAGCTATGAAACAAACCAGGAGCAAAACCCTCCTCAGAATCTCCTCTAAGCACCCAGGTTCGGCCTTGAGCCAGACAGAGCGCCAGCGCACTGCTCTGCTGGTGCCCCTACCACTCATCACGTCTCCGAGCGTCCTGTGACGAGCTGCTTGTGTCATGTGCAGCAGGAGCACTCTGCACGCTTGATAGAGGTCCAGAGACCCAGCAGTGGAGCCATGTGCTGCAGTGACATGCAGTGGCTCCCTGGAGGGGCTGTGGGCAGTCCTCCTGGAGAACTGACACGCTTCACTTTTAAAATAAGGCACGACAACTGTGCGTCCCGCTGTGTTTGCATTTCCATCCCAGCTGCTGGGGAGCTCAGCTCACTGAGTGCTGGTGCCTGTGCCATGGGGTCAGCAGATGTCCTGGGCTTCCTCTTGCCATAGCTGGAGTTTTCATTTCTATTCTAGCAGCCATGCTTTGCACTCACCTCTCATCTTGTACTGTGCGTCCTGTCCTTGATGGGACAGGCAGCCGCAGGGTACATGCCTCCATGACGGCGGCTGATGGTACACTCGGTAGAGATGCGGCTTGGAAACCCCATACAGCAGAACCGCAGACTATCTTGCTAAGTGAAGTGATCAATCCCAAAAAGCCAAAGGCCACGCTCTCTGACATGCAGGCAGCAGGGAGGGAGGGGAGGAGGGGCGGGAGGGAGAGCGGTGGGCGGGAACACAGTGGGATGAATCCGTGTTCACTTTCCTACGTTCACATGTGAACGCACAGCCACAGGAGCGGGAAGCTGTACGCCATGTACGCATGATACATCAAAATACACTCTACTGTCGGGTATAGCTCAAAAGAACAAACAAAAATTTTTTTAAAAAAGAAAGAAATCCCGTCCAGGCTGCTGGTGGAGCTCTACTCAGTTCAGCCTGAGGGCTGCAGAGCAAGGCAGAGGCCGCACCACAGGAGCAGGGCCTTCGGGCACAGTGCCCTTCTCGAGAACACAACAGCCAGTGTCAGTGTCAGAGGCCTAGGACGTGCATGTTCAGGTTGGAATGGATACAGGCTTGCCGGAGTAATGGTGCTTGCTGTTGGCCTCCCTGGAGAGGGAGGCCAGCCTCCAGGGGTCCAGGGGTCTGGGCCGCAGACCTGTTCACACATCGTTCCCAGAGCGGTTGACCGCAGTTGAGTTGAGGAGCACTGTGTGCTGGGTGGGCTAGAGCAGAACTCCGGAGTGTGTGGCAGGGAGCTGGTGCTGGTGGGGCTCTGCTGCAGGCTCCAGGCCCTGCTGCGCCTCCCCACTCGTCCCGCCTCAGCCTCCTGCTTCCTCCAGGTCCTCCTTTGCCCACCCACTGTCCTCTTTCTTTCTTTTTTTTTTTTTGGTACTGAAGATTGGACTCAGGGGCACTCGACCACTGAGCCACATCCCAGCCCTATTTTGTGTTTTATGTAGAGACAGGGTCTCCCTCAGTTGCTTAGCGCCTCACCGTTGCTGAGGCTGGCTTTGAACTCACGATCCTCCTGTCTCAGCCTCCCTAAGTGCTGGGATTACAGGCTTGCACCACCACGCCCGGCTTCGTCCTCTTTCTTGAGAGCAAGGATTCTAGCCACTGAGCCAGTGCTGGGACCATGACCCACAAGGCCAGCCCTGCTGTGGGGAGCTGGGTGGTCCTCAGGGAGCCGCAGAGTGGCACAGAGGAGGCCCGGCAGGCCTCACACAGGGTGCTGATCCTGTGCCAGGGGCTCCCCAGCCCGGCTTCCGGGGCCACTTGGGCCACACCTGCCCCACAGGGAGGAACAGCGGGTCTGTTCCCAGGGTGCAGGGGATGGTGCCCACTCCGGCCTGAGGCTGCGGTCCCTCACGCTGGCTGCCCTGGTGCTGGCCGTCAGGTGTGCTGCTTCCCGGTCTCCGGGCTCATTCTTCAGGTGCAGCTGTGGCTTCCGTTGGTCCACTGACTGGGGAGAGGGCTGGTGAGCAGATGGGGGTGTCCACAGGTGTGGGAGGCGGAGCTGCAGGAACGCCGCGGCCACTCGGGATGAGCCCGAGTTGCTCTCCTTCACACGCGTGTTCATTCACTGCAGCAGCTCAGTGCTGCGGGATGCTAGGGCAGCTTTCCTTCCTCCCGTGGGCGGCTGTGTTCCTAGAGGGAGGAACATGCTCTTCCTCGGAGCACACAGGAGGCCGCGGCACGTGGTTAGGAGGGGAGGCTCGGCCCCTGGCGAGAGCTGGGTGCACTTCTCCACTGCTGCCCTTGGATGACTCACTGCTTCTCGCCCTTTTGGGCCAGGTGGAGCCCCCAGCACTGGGGACCCTGCCAGGGGACACCACCTGGAGTGGGCGTGGCAGCTGCTGTGGTCCATGCTACTGGTCCAAGCAGGGGCCTGCCTGACCTGGCTCAGGCTGACCAGTTACTCTCTGGTGTTGCTGTTGTCATAGCAACCAGCATGTTTCTGCCTGGTCCAGACAGCGATGCCAGTTGGCGCCTGTCTCACAAGCTGTTCAGAGGAGACCCGCCCAGCTCTCTCTGCCGAAGGCACCTTGCAAGGAACTGTCGCTCTCGCTGCTTGTGTCTGGAGGTTCTCTGTACAACAGACAGGAACCGAATCTCAACTCCATTTTCCGCCGAGGACCATCTCCCACAGGACTTCCAAAGTTTTCCCTCAAGAAACACAGGAACTCAGGATCTCCACACTTATGACAAGATGCAAAGCAAACCAAAACAAAATGCACAGAAAACCCCAAACAGAAAGCAGGTGAGGACACAGAGGGAGCAGGTGCCAGAACCGCCTCGAGGCCGTGGCCGGAGGTCAGCAGAGTGGCGCTAGCTTCAGGGTTCAGATTCATGGACTTTGTGAGCGCCATGAGCTCCAGAGCTGGGAGGTGCTGGGCTGCACCTGGACCCCAGCAGTCTCCCCATCTCCCCTCCCACTCTGGACCTAGTTCTCTTCTCACAGCCTGTGATTCCACAGGACCGTAAGCCCACGTGTGTGCTGGGGCTACAGGCAGAGGGCGCCACAGTAGGTCTGCCTGTGACCCACTGGCGCTGTGGGTCCTCCAGCCCTCACCAGGCTGTCTTCGTGACTCCCCCAGCACAAGGCCATCAGGAGAGCCTCTAGCACAGCCCTCACGGGCAGCAGCTCCCAGAGGCAAGCTTTGGGTTCTCCCTGCACAGCTGATTGCCATCAATGTTTCCTCCATGATTCCAAATACGAACTCCAAGGCCTTTTGATGTGGACGCGTCTTGGAGCAGAGGAGCACAGAGTCGAGTTCTGCTTTCACAGGGGAGGAGCCCGAGGTCCCAGACACAGGCTGTATGGGGGAAAGGTCCCAAGTGGGCAAGACCCCGGGCAGCTCTGTGAGGTCACGGCGCATGCAGTTATGTGCCAGTATGTTGCAGACAGGATTCATGGACGCCGAAAACCTCACCCAGTCAGAAAGCCTTCTGTGAACTTGCACCTTGACTCAGCGTCCAAACTGCATCAATGAAAAGCTAAAAGAAGCAACAAGTTGCATCTGTTCTGCCTTTGGGTTCCACTTCCAGTTGACACTTCTCCAGTGAGCAGTCTTGCTCCCCCAGCTGCAGCACCCGGGCTGTGGTGTGCGGAGACGTCTACCAGCTCTGGTGTGGTGCTCTCGGCTTCGGAAATGGAGTGCTGAGGGCCTCTGGTCTGGATCAGTTTGGTTCGTTTTGTTTTCAGGGTCAACAGGAGCCAACTGCCTGGTCCCTAAGCAGTGCTGGCAGGCATCAGTGTCGCCTCCAGTGTCACTGGATGGTGGGTACCCAGCCTCCGTCCTTCCCTGACCTGTGCTTGATGACTGGAGCCCAGTGCCAGATGCTGCTGGTGTCAGAGCAGCTCAGAGAGACGTGGCCCTTTGAGGCGAGCCCAGGTCCGGGGTGATCCTTCCAGCACGCTCACCTCAGTCCTGTGGTCAGCGCTCCTGCTGCACAGACCGGCTGCTTGAACCCGCTAACCCCCGAGATAGCTGGGGCAGGCGCGGAGCTCGCCCTTGCCTCGCAGGCACCTTCTGCAGGGCTACTGGGTGCTGGTGCCCTGAGCCACCCTCTGTTTTCTCGAAACATGTTCAGATGCTTCAGGGAGCTGCTCTGAGCAGGAAGGGCCAGTGGACAGGGGCCCATAACTCATTGCTCCTTCTACACATTTTCCCTAATTGGCAAATCGCTCTGTGTTTTAAATATCTGGGTTCTAGTTTAATCTTGTCATGAAAGAGTCCTCCTTGATCATTGCTCCACCTTTGACCTAATACTATAAAATCAAATTCCAAATAAAATGTCACTGGTGGATGAATGGATCAGCAAGATGTGGTCTATAAACACAGGGAACGTCCCTCTTTCTCTGAAAGAAATCAGAATGCACATGGTGTTAGCCAGCTCTCTGTCCCAGTAACGAGATGTCAGAGATAGTTAAGTTATGAGAGAAAAAGATCATTTTTGCTCACAATTTTGGAGGGTCCAGTGTAAGACTGGGTGAGCCCATCGCTGTGGGCTTGGTGGATGTGCTGGATGACAACAGATGAGTGCCTGCTGGGACAAACCACTCACCCCAGGGCCTAGAAGCGCAGCAGGAGGTCTGGCCTGGGCCTTGCCAGCCCCTGGGGAGCGCCGCCCCAGCCCCAGGGACCTCCCCAGAGGCCCACTTCCCACAGGCTCTGCCACCGCCCAGTAGCCCACCTGGGGACCGAGCCTTCCCCACTGGGCTTTCAACAATGGCGTCCTGTGTCACGGAAGCATCACAACAGTGGACAGAGCCAGCCACGGAGGAACAGGCATGCAGGCTTCCCTCGCGGTCCCAAGGGGCTTCAGTATTGCAGACAGAAAGCAGAATGGCGGGTGGGGTGGGGGAGGCGGGCGGGGTGGGATGAGACAGGGCCTCAGTGTGGGGAGATGGGGGGGCTTTGCGGGGCCGCCATGACAGCTGCACACGTGTGAGTGTGCAGTGCCACCGTGCACCTCGTGTTCTGTCCACACATTAAAAGCCCCACACCTGAGAAGCTGTGTGTGCTACGTGGTGCTGCGGGAGCACAATGGCATTCTGGGCGGGAGTTAGTGTGTAGCAAGAAAACCAAGACTTAAGAAAGAGTGAGTGATAAATGAGAAAGGATCTGAACAGGCACTTCACAGGAGAAGAAATACGATGAGTCACAAATATATGAAAAAGAGCTCAACATCTCTATCAGTTAGAGAAATGCAAATTAAAACTACACTGAGATTCCATCTCACCCCAGTGAGAATGGCAATGATCAAGAAGACAAGTAACAATGCATGCTGGCGAGGATGTGGGGAGAAAGGTACACTCAAAAATTGTTGATGGACTGCAAATTGGTGTGATTGCTGTGGAAAGCAGTATGGAGATTCCTCAGAAAACTTGGAATGGAACTACCATTTGACCCAGCTATCCCGCTCCTCAGCATATACCCAAAGGACTTAAAATTAGCATACTGCAGTGACACAACCACACCAATGTTTATAGCAGCTCAATTCATAATAGCCAGGCTATGAAACCAAACTAGGTGCCCTTCAACAGATGAATGGATAAAGAAAATGTGGTACATATACACAATGGAATATTACTCAGCCTTAAAGAAGAATGAAATTATGGCATTTGCTGGTAAATGGATGGAACTGGAGAATATCATGCTAAGTGAAATAAGCCAATCCTAAAAACCAAAGGTTGAATGTTTTCTCTGAGATGTGGATGCCAACCTACAACAAGGAAGGATAGGGAGGGGAAGTATAGAAGTTCATTGGTTTAGACAAACAGGAATGAAGGGAAGGGAGGGGGCATGGGAATAGGAAAGACAGTGGAATCAATCAGACATTACTTTCCTACATTCATATATGAATAAATGACCAGTGTAACTCCACGTCATGTACAACCACAAGAATGAGATTAACATTGTAATGGGTCACACCCCATGTATGTATAATATGTCAAAACATACCCTACTGTCATGTATATCTAAAAACAACAAATAAATAAAAGGAGTGAATGAATGTATAGGAGATTAACCACATGCCTTGCTTTGAAGTAAATCTGTTATTTGGAAATATGCCTGTGGTTGGTGAGGTGCTGAGCATTTATGTGCCAAGTGATGATACATGTCATGTTCTCTTTTTAGGTGAAGCCAAAAACCTGCCCTCCTACCCTGGCCCAAACAAGATGAGGGATTGCTACTGCACCGTGAACCTGGACCAGGAGGAGGTCTTCAGGACCAAAATTGTAGAAAAGTCACTCTGGTAAAGTCCACTGTTCCTTTACTTGGTAGCCACCCAGTCCCTGTCTGCACAATGCCAGCAAGCCTGTGGCACCTGCCATGTCCCATGTTCTTGGCCACAAGTCCCAGAGCAACGGGCTCTGCTGGCAGGTGGTTGCTTCTGACCTGGGCCCTGAGGCCTGCCAGATGCTCCTGGCTGGCACCCACCCCTTCCCACTGACTCCAGTTGCTCTTTTCAATAGAGACCACTGCCAGGAAAGTGTCAAGGGGGTTCTGAGAGGGGAGCACATTTTAGAAGTTTTCTTTTCAACATCTCCTTTTGCATTTTCCTCAAGAGAATGTGTTATATGGACAGTGAGGTAACTTAATGAAGGAGTCCTAGAAACCATCTGTCGATCGGTTCGATGAAGGCATTGGCTGAGAACTGACCTGCCCTGGGTCTGAGCCTTCCTACGTCGGCTCTGCAGTTCTGCACTGATCTGGCCTCGGCTTGTGATGGGGTTGTGGGGACCTGCCAGGACAGTGTGTCTTAGGCCCATTGGACAGGCCCAGCGCTCGGGGGCAGGAGCAGGTGGGGACAGAGGCAGCAATAGGTGTTCAGAGTGGCTGTGCCGTGGCTCAGGCCCAGGCAGGAGGCCAGGCAGCCAGCGCGTCCTCAGTGCCATTCCGGCAGCTGTGGTCCTGTGGGCACAGAGGGAGCCGCCTGGATCAAAGGAGCCATCTGGAGCCAGCCACGACTCCTCGGGCCCGAGTTCAAGGCTTGTGGTCTCAAAGCAGCTGTTTTTGTTCTGAGAACATTTTTAGCAGCTGAATGTCGCCTTGCTCTTGCCTTCCAAGTGGGAGGGCTCCACTCTGCCGGCGGAGGAGGCCCAGCGCTGGATGCGTGGAGGCCCCTCCCGGGCGGGGCAGGCACCTTTCCCCCTCCATCCTATAAAGCAGGTGTGTGCCCACCCTGCTCTGGTTGTTTTGACTTGGACCCTTTGGAATGACTTTGAGAACTAAAAGCTGGGGATGGTCAAAGGAGCCAGTCCATCAGAGTCTGGGGCCTGCGGTGAAGCCACGGGTGAGTCTCTAGTTGGAGAGACGGTGGCGACGAGGCTGCGCCCTTGGAACCTGTGGCTTCATCCTGGAAACTTCATTGCTGCCGGTACCTGGTGTGCCCGCAGTGCAAGGAGAGTGCACCTGGACCCCGCTGCAGCTGGCAAGGCTGGCTCCTCTCCAGACTGCTGACTGGGGCCCGTGGGACTCCATCGGGGTCTCCCCGCAGGCAGAACAGAGAGGCAGGGCTCACCATCTTCCAACATTTCACACAGAAACCGTGGTTTCTGTCCTGGGGCCCCCGAAGCTGCCTCTGGCGCAGGAAAGGCGGCGTGTGCGTGCCCTCCGTGCCAGGACCAGCAGGCAGAGCTCCTTGCAGCTGTCCACGCTCCCCACACCTTCACTTCTGGCTGGGGGGCCATCCCCAAAGCCGGTGAACGCTCTAGGTAGGGAGAGGGCTGCCACAGAAAGCTAAAACTGGCCGGCATGAACGGAGCCCAGGCAGGCACAGGGGCCCCAGGCGGAGGGAACCCGCCCTCCTCAGGCAGAGCCTCATGGAGACGAGGCAGCGGACAGGAAGGCCGCGGCCCCCACCTGCCGAGCTGGCCAGTGAGCGTTTGCTCCTCACGAGTTCGCAGCCTTTGAGAGCCGTGGTTGCAGAGCCCCACTGCACATGGGCCCTGGCCAGAAGCCGGTCAGCATCGCTGTGACCGAGCATCTCCGCCATCCCTTTCCATCACTGAGCCCAAAAGAGCAGGCTTGGAGGGGAAAGAGCACAGGTGTTCAGAGCCTGAGTCCACCTGCGAAAGAAGTGCAGGGCCCTTGGCGTCCCTGGCACAGAGGTCCAGTGGCCCAGCTTGACATGTGGAAGCAGAAGAAGGACTCCAAGGTGAGCAGGGTCAAGGCCGAAAGGAGTGACCCTGCAGATTTGAAGAGCAGAGCTCCTAGAGTGAAGGACAGCCCAGCACCTGAGGTAGACAGCTGATTTGAGGCCAAGAGGAAGATGGGAGATCATTTAGAACCCAGCTCAGAGACAACAGGAGGCCCTGGGGTGTGGAAGGGGGAGGACAGGGTGGTGGTGGCCCTACTGGTCTGGGCATCCCAAAAGGAGCATGCCGGGGCCAGTACAGGGTCCCTGTGGCCTCAGCTGGGGAACAGGGCCCAGAGGCAGAGGGTCCCTGTGGAGGTGGAGGCTGGAGTTAAAGTGAGAGGAGCAGGGGCCAGACTTGTGGTTGGCTGAGGAGCAGAGATGAGGACCTGGCCCCTGGGGGTGCTGCACACCCCACCGCCCCGCACATGCTCAGGAAGCTGGGGCCCCCCTGCTGCCGGGAGCTGAATCTTGCCACCTCCCCAGCAGGCCTCCCAGGTCAGCAAGCTCCTTGGGCACAGTCACTGTAGGAGACCACGGGACCCCCGTTTGCGCACCTGACCTGGGGAGAGCAGAAGGGTGTTCTGTGACTGACAGCCCCCGCGGCCGCACAGGGGCGTGTGACGGCGAGGGAAGAGGGCGGCCCCTGCCCTCTTCCTCACTCACAGAGGGTGGTCTCGGGGTCCAGGGGCTGCAGGCCCTGTGGGCCGGGCTGGCAGGGCTGTCAGTGGCTGCAACGCTGTCCCTTCCCCCTTTCCAGTGCAGGGCACAGGCCACCAGCTGTCCCCTGAGGTCTGAGCTAAGAACTGTAGGTGCGGACCCCCAGGAGAACAAGCCCCTCCCCTGCCTTGTCCTGTCCCCAGGAAAGGGACTTTGGCAAGTTTCTGTGCCACTAAAAGACCTCCTGCCAGGGGATATGACCTTGGTCACACACCAACCTTCACAGAGCTGGGTGTCCAGCCCTTCTGTGGCAGCCTGTCACCGTCCCTTCATACACCAGTGACTCTGTGACACAAACCAGCAGGCATGGCTCAGGAAGCACAGGGTCTGCGGAAAGCACCCAGGGCCCCAGGGGGACACCTGGCTTCCACACCAGGGTGATACCCACCTAGAGGGACAGCTGAAGAGCAGAGGAAATCACACCAAATCCAGCAAAAAGAAGCCCAAGGATGTCACACAAGGAGATGAACGTCCACTGCAGGTTTCTTCAGCCCTTGCAGGAATATTCCATGAGTGTCCACCTCTGGTCTCCCGTGTCCAAGTCAGGATGGGGGATGCGGTTTGTCCTCAGGGCTGGTTGTCCTGTGTGCCCCTGACAGTGCTGCCTCTCCACAGTGCTCTGCGGTGAAGATGGCTCGTTTCTCAGTGGGAGCTCTGGGTCCTGGTTCAGCCCGCAGCCCTGTAGAGCCACCTTGGGCTGTGCAGAGACCCCAGGTGCCCAACCTCTGCACCCGCCTCCTTTACGGTTGTGTCTGGAGTGGAAGGCTCCAGAGCGTCCTCCCAGATTTCTCCAGAACTGGTCTGGAAGTCTAGACACAAATGTCGGTGGGCAATCGTGCTCACTAGTGGAGACCCAAGAAGTTTTTGTTCTTTCCTTCCTATGTATATTTTACATAAAATTAGCAGTTAAAAAACAAAGTAGACAGCCCTGTAGTGCCAAGGTCAGTGGTGCTGGGTGTGGGGGTGGTCAGAACCTGGGCCTCGGGGCCTGCGGGGAAGCGGCCCCAGTGTCCCTCTGCCCTGGGGAACACCTCCTGTGTGGTCCCAAGAGGGTGCCTTCTGCCCAGACCAGAACATGCATGTTGCTCAAGGAAATGTGCTTTGGTATGATGGGAAGATCTTTGCAGTTCCCCGTTCTAGGCAGGGCAGGGGCATCTGAGTCAGAAGTTAAAGGGACTATAGTCAGTGGTTTGGGAGACAGACCTTGTCCTTGTGGAATTTTAATAAGAGCACACTGTTGACTTAGAAGACACAGCTTTGAAATTGCTGGATGGTCCACATCATGTTCTCTCTCCTGGGGTCCACTTTCCTCCAACTTCCCACATCAGGGTGCTTGAATTCCATGAGCAGGGAGTGCCTGCTGCACCTGCGCGTGCCTCCTGAGCCCAGCTGTGGCCGGGATGCTACAGGGGCTCCCTTCCCTTGCAGGGGCCTCTGTGGCCCCTCCCGCTCTGGGCTGCTCCCTAGCCATGTCCTCCCAGGGGCCTCATGGGGTTCTGGAGTTCAGGGCATTGTGGTAGCATGTGGGGCCAGCATCAGACCCTGGCTCCCCCAGGAACCCTTGCTTCAGCCACTTTGAGTGCCATGGCCAGGCCTTAAAAGGTTTTAGTTGTGTCCTTAGCCAGTACTCCTGGACACCGCTGCTGCAGGTTCTGACACCTCGGCCTACTGGGGCAGCAGCAGGTGCCCCTAGGCCCTGGAGGATGGGCGGGCAGCCCCAGCCAGTAGCCCCTCAGGCTGCTGTGCCTGCGTCCAAGCTGTGTATCTTGCACAAGCAGCCTGCTCTTAGTCTAGGGGCAGCTTGAGAATCCACAGCCCAGGGTGCAGCACTTCAGGGTGAACAACCCCACCCGAGTCTTGAACCATGTCATGGTGCCCTGCAGAGCTGTGTGTGCTGCAGGCTTCCTGCAAGCCCTGGTGTGCTGGGCGTGAAGCAGGCCAGGTGGGAAACGCCCAGCCTGACCCAGCCCTGCCTGCTGCGCCCAGCCATGGCAGCCTTGATCCGGCCTTGGCTGCCCCAACCCCTGGCTTCCCCTCTCCTGCTCAGGTCTCCCAGGTGGGACAGCGACCCTGCAATGCTTCACCATCCTTTTGGAAGACTGAGCAGCTTCCCTTACTGGAGAGCCCCACCGTGCTGACGCTGCTGAGGACTCGCAGGCAGTACATGAGGCTCAGGCGGTTCGTGGCTGGGGTCTGAGGACCAGGGTTCTTGGCAGCCTGAAAGGAAAGCTCACAGGTGCAGGCGCCAGGCAGCCTGAGAGCTGCAGGGAGCGTTGGGATCTCAACTGAGGGGACTCAGAGGCAGACTTGCAGGACACCTCAAGGCACTCCTCCTGGGTCCCTTGGGCGAGTGGCAGCTCTCACTGCCCAGTCCCTTGTGAACAGTTCTTGCAGGACTCCTCTGTACCCAGTACTTCCTTCCACCCCAGCCCATCTCTGGGGACATCTGGATACAGCCTTTGCTTTAATGAAATTTAAGTTCAGCTTTCAGTTCATGACTTAACCACATGCAAGTTTCATTAGCTGGACACTGAGCCCTTGAGAAAGAGGCTGGTGTCCTCTTAATATCCCTATCCAGCTGCCTCCAGAACCAGAGGGATCCTCATGCCACTGCCTTGGGCTGGGGATTGGAGCCGGGTCAAGCAGGGCTTTCCGCCAGCTCCTCAGACCCTGGAGCACAAAGACACTCAGGAGAGACAGCCCCTCTGCCTGGCCCCCAACCCCTGGGGCCCCAGAAGTTGGGAAATAGATGCAGGAGCTTGCGGCAAAGCAAGACACTAGGGACCCAGCCCTAGTGTTTTCTCATGACCAAGTGTCACTTGTCACGAGGCTCGAGCAGCCGTGGTGGGGTGGGGCAGTGGTGGCCTCACACAGATGTCGGGAAATGACTCAAGGAGAAGTTGGTGGTTTCTCAGGTCCCAGTGAGGCCCTGTGTGAGCCTCCCAGCCAAGCCCTGCTGGGCTGGGAAGCAAGGGGAAGGATCGGCTCCTGGCAAGGCCCCACCGTGACCACTGCTTCCTGCAAGTGTCTCTATCTCTGGGTTTGCTCGACTTGAAACTGTGCCAGCTCCTTCCAGCATCTCGCTCTGACCCAGGGACAGAACAGCTCACACCCTGGCAGCCGTGGCCAATGCTGCTGGTCACGTTGATGACCTCGCTCACGCAGCCACACTAGGGCAGGCCAAGGGCTCTAGTGGATGCTTCCTTTATTTGGGAAGAAGTCTCTGGAGCCCTAAGGCTGCAGGCTGGGCCTGTGCCACATTGGTCATGCATCTATCTGACTGGGCTGACCCGGAGGGACAAAGGCAGGCCTGTGTGGGAGGTGCCTGAGGCTGCCCTCTAACATGAAGGGAAGCCCCAGCGCCAGGCCCCTCAGGCTGTCAGAAAGGAGCCCTTGTCTGCTGGCAGCCTGAGGAGGGTGAGGGCGGGGATGCCCTCGTGCTCAGCCATTTCCTTTCTCTTTTGAAGAGTTCTGTAAACTCTGTGGCCGGGAAGAGATGAGCAGGGTTTCCTGTGGAGGAGAGAGGGTAGAGGGGGTCACCTAGACCTGTCCTGGTCCTGGGCTGTGCGGCTGGGAGCATGGTGCCAGGTGCCTCCCTTTTGACCCGTCCTCCCTGAGCAGGGAAGCCCTGTGGTCCTCCACAACCTGGTGTCCGCCCAGCCTGCACAGGGGGCGCTGTGGCTACTCAGGCCCATCCCACCATGGAGTGGGAGGTGGAGCAGGAGGAGGGCCGCCCTCTGGGGAAGCTGTCAGGGCAGGCCATGGCATGTGTGTCCCCCATCCACCCATGACAACGTCGTTGTCAACAGGTTTGTGGTGTTTTTAGTTAAAAAAAGAAATCCCTCATGCTGTGAGCTGTTGCTTCAACACAGCTGAGCAGTCCGGGTGGTCCATCTCGCGAGCAGCAGGAGTCCCGGTAGGAAGGAAGGGCATGCAAGGGACAGCAGATCTTACAGGGGGCACAGGCACTCACCTTCGCCACTGGCTTAAATACTCCAAGCTACGTGGCTGTCGTTTTGTCCTTGCACCATCTGAGCAAGGTCAAAGCAGATCCACAGGGTTCTATGGGTGTGAGTGGTGTTGGGTCCTCGGGCCTCTGGACTGGGTGTCCTGCTGCAGCTCTAGAGGCCCCTTCAGCGGGACTAGCAGGCTTCCAGGGACACTCGAGGACCCTCTGCCTTGCTGATCCATTCCTGGCTGTGACCAGCCCTGGGAGGCTGCACCCAGTCCTTCCTGTGTGGCCTTGTGCATCTCCCCATGCAGAGCTCCGAGACCAGGGCAGAACCTGGCAGCATGAATGTGCTCAGGAGACCCAGCCTGGCTTGATCTTCGGCTGAGGGTCCTGATGCTGCTGTGATAGTGGAGGGCCACGTGTAGGTGACCCAATGGAGCAGCCGCTCCACCTGCCAAGAGCTCCTGCCTCACCTGGGAGGGTGGTGCCTCCGAAGCCCCAGCTGGAGAGACGCTGGCACGCTTGCCTGCTGCCACCACCACCAGGTGGTGAGGAAATAGGTTCGTTCTCCGAGTTTCCATCCTGGATCTCGCTGCACTGGCAGGCAAGCCTGTGTGGACGGCTGCATTCTGCATGGGTGGTTCAGGGACATGTGGCCCCAATGCTTGCATTCCAGTGGGTTTTGTTTCCAGAAAGACTGCTGGTCTGTGTGGTCTGGGGCTGGACGGGGCAGAAGGAACCTCCTAGTATACAGGCCCTGGCTCGGCAGGGCTTAGAGAAATTACTAGAAGGGCCTTGGCCTGTCCACCCGTCCTGCCACTTTCTGTGAAGGGATGTGTGTTGCAGAGGACTCATGGGCTTGGGAAGCACAACGGCTCCCCGTGGCGAGGGGTCTGGACGGTTGCTCCACAGCTGCTGCAGACCCCACCCTGGCTGAGGGTCAGCATGGCTGGATGTTATTCTGAAGGCAAAGGAGTCGCTGTCCTATTGTGGGCAGAGTTGGGTACAGACTCCAGAGGGACGGCCCCTGGTTCAGGGCCAGTGTGTAGACGGGACTTTCCACAAGCCCAGAGATGGTCTTTATCTGTTCCATCCAGCCTGGTGTCTACGGAGAAACTAGATCCCAAGTGCTAAGGTCTCTGATCCTGTGGCCTCCAGTATGGTGTTGGGGTGGCCTCCAGCATGGTGTTGGGGTGGCCTCCAGCATGGTGTTGGGGTGGCCTCCAGCATGGTGTTGGGGTGGCCTCCAGTATGGTGTGGGTGGCCAGCAGCGTGGTGCTGGGTGGCCTCAGTGTGGTGCTGGGGTGACCTCCAGTGTGGTGCTGAGGTAGCCTCAGTGTGGTGCTG